>JAGKTI010002764.1:32506-43149 GCA_018397915.1 Birgus latro
ATATATATATATATATATATATATATATATATATATATATATATATACAGTAGGCGCGGAAAGTGTTGACGCCATCTTAAAAAAAGAAAACATTCTTGTGGTTAGCAAGGAGAAACAAATAAATTAACACTCACCATTGAATTTAGTATTTACTGGCATTCCCCTTCACCTTTATTATCTTCTTAAGGCGTCTGGGGAGACTGATGGCGTAGTTTTGCAGAACAGACGGACTAAAACTGCTCCATAGCTGCTTGACTGCAGCCTCAAGTTTAGGCAAAGATGATGTGTCCATACTACGCAGCTGCCGCTTCATGTGCGCCCATAAATTCTCAATGGGATTGATATCTGGGCTGTTTCCGGGCCAATCTCGAATAAAGGGAACCTCACAGTCTGTTAGCCACTGTTTCACTGACTTTGCAACATGTGCAGGGGCAGAATCTTGCATAAATACTCTTGCCTTGGTTTTATCAAAAGAGTCACTTAAAACATCACATAAGAGCTCCAAATAATTGTTCTGGTTCACTTTTTCATTTGCAGGTAGAATTACCAACTCACCAACACCATAATATGTAAAGCAGCCCCAAGCCATGAGTGAGGCTGGGTATTTAACAAACTTGGAAGTGTACTTAGGATCCAGGGGGTCACTGCCTGGTTTGCGGTACACTCGTGATGAAGGGGTACCAGTGACAGTAAATGTTGACTCATCACTCCAAAGCACAGTTTTCCATTGCTCCTCACTCCAGGCAAGATATTTCTTACAAAAATTTACTCTCTTTTTCTTCTGAAGTGCAGTTAGCAGTGGTTTTTTACGAGCACAAAAACTCCTGTAGCCCAGATCGTCATGCAACAGCTGCTGCACACTTCTGACAGACACATCTGCCAGCAACTGTGGGTTCTTTTCTTTTAAATCCCGTGCTGTTAGCCTTGGATCCTTGCTAACTTGCCTTGAGATCAGCTGACGGGTCCTGAAGGTTGTCTTACGAGGTCTCCCAGACTTGGGAAGTGGAGTGGGAGGAATGGCCTCCCCACTTTCCTTGAACCGCTTCACCAGTCTCTGCACTGTCCTCAGTCTAACACCATCTGATTTGCAATAAATGGGAGTTTGTGGCCAGCTTTGTATAAAGTAATCACTTCCACACGTTTGTCCTTGCTTGTGGTTACTTTAGGCATGATGAGAATGTGGTAGGTAACCAAATAACTGTGTTATTTGAGTCAAAACATGCCCTCGTGGTGCATCACACACAGAGACAATCCTCCTCCTGTGGCTGCCTAAACATTACTGAGCCTGCTCCTGTGGTGCCAAACCTATCAAGCAGGGTTGCCAGCTCCCGTTGAAAAAGCGTCAGCTCATTTCGCATCACAGGGGAGGGTAGTATTGACCCTACTTCACTTAACGCGAAAAAGAATGACGTCGGCAAAAAAAGTCAATACTTTCCGCGCCTACTGTATGTGCTCATTCATTCTCACTACCAACTTATGAGTATTTTTATTATTTTTTTAATTTATTTTACATATGGTGGTAGGTGGGGGCACTCGCCATTCACTCACCCAGTGTAGTGCTGCTCTCATGTGACTGCCCATCGCTCTCTTCCTTCCTTCTTTCTATCCTTCCTCTTCTGTCTATCATTACTTCATTCTTTCCTCTTCCTTCAGTCTGTGAGTAACTCTACATTCTGTCTTCTGTCTTTCCTTCCTTCAATCTTTCCTCTTCCTTTTGTTTATGAGTGACTCCACACTGAGTGAGAAGCCAAATGGTTTTCTGTACACCAGGAAACCATTTACTATGCTGGGTGATAACCATATAACCAAACTATGGTGCCTGGTGGTTTTAGTGTATATTTAAGGTGCATCAATCTGATTGATCCTGTGAAGGTTTATACGTGAGGGGTGCTTGGGGTTTATTGCTCACGTAATAACTCAGGGATGAATGAGGCTGGTCACTCTCACCCTAAATGTCAGGGCCAACTTGCCTAGGCCCGGTCTTCTATGTTCCTCATGGGGCAACACAGGTTTGGATGATGATGATGATGGTGAAATTTTACTGTGAGATTATACCTTTACTGGACACATCTGTTCTGGTTGTGGATGTGAGGGTAACATTGGCACAAAAGTCTGAATGTAATAAATTTGCATGTTTAACAGAATTATTGAAGCATTACCTTTCTCACATATTAGCCAGCCTGCTGCAGAGGAGGTGGACAGCTTCATTTGGAAATAGTAAAACAAACTTTCAGTTGTGTGGAGATAGGATGTTTAAGTTGGTGTGCATTCTTTTCATTCATGGTTCGGGGATTATAGCTTAAAGATTTTGGATTCTAGATATTTTTTTATATACTTTAGATGATATATAGTTTGGTTTGTTTTGTTTATTTGTAATTTTGGTTCTTTTCTGTTTGCATGCTACCTCCCATCAATGCAGCTGAGGTAAGACTGCATCTCAGGTTTTAATATGTTTTGTTTATTTTGGTGATGTGGTATCTAATCCTCCAACAACTGGACTTTTTCAGCTGAGAAAAATTGTCTGATGCCAGCCTAAATGAAATGTGAATTTGCATCCATAGCAGCAAAATTATATCTCTCAGTCGAACAAAGTAATCTTGTATTACCTTGTGTGTGAAATACCGTAGCAGTAAAGTAATTTGCTCACTTGGAGGGAGAGAGAGCAAGCTTAGTACACTTTAGCCAGACTGCATTGCGGACCTAGAACATTGCACACTTTAGTCCGGCTGCGTTGCAGAAATCATCTTTCCTTGTAATAATGTCAGAACAAAATACAACTCCCAAGCAATACACTATGCATTCACTGGAATGCAGCGCCCCACACCGCAGCACATTACTCACTGCATGTACAGTCGACAGCAGAAGTTCGTCCCTCCCAGCGTGCGAGATACGAGCCTATTGATCTGGGAACACTGTATGAGATAGAGTTGACAGGCGTGGTTTAAATGGCAAATATTAAAGAAATGTGTTCAGAGATAAGTTGAGAAAACATTGCCTAATGATAATATTCATTAGCAGCAGGTGAAATAATAACGTTATTGTGAAATGTATGACATTGGAGTCTGGCTATTCATCGCTACGGACACAGACGTACAGAATTATTTGGATTGGACTAATGTTGCCAGCAAGTATTATATGAAATATAGAACATTTGCAGTCCTAAAGGTAAGGTTTCAAGAAATCATTAATTACGATGTCATTTACACACTAAACACAGAAACTGACAGCACATTTCGTGACTATGTGGTTTTGTTTCACAGGTTAAATCACTTCCTTTCCTGACCTCTCTCCTCACCAGAGTCTCCTCTTCCCAGTCAAGCTCTGCCAACATCCATGTTTTATTGCTAATGCTGAAAATCGTTTGTCTGTAGGTTGAGTGTGGAAAGCAATCAATGTAAAAGTGTTAAATGAGCTTCTTTTTCTCCTCCATCGCTTTGAAGTGTTATCTATGACTTGAATATAAATGTTAGTAACATGAATAAAACGTTACTGTGGTTGTTAGGAGACATCACTCGTCACCATCTATATAACACTTATATAACCATCGTTAATACATTGCTCCAAATATACTCCCTCTCCACTCCCTCGCCGTCTCTTCCCCTCCCCTTTCCACCGTCCCCCTCCCCCCCCCCCTCCCCCCCCCCCTCTACCAGTACCCCAAGTTTCTTTCCCTCAGCACCCCCAGCCCCTCCCCACAGTTTCATTTAATTGACCCTGCTTCATTTTACCTCCCTAACTAGATCGGTTATTCATGATTTGATACAGTTATTATCATTTACAGGCATTTAAGTCGTAATTGTAGTGACATTATAAACACAATACTTGTGCACATTATATTGCCAACTGAATTACACACAAGTAACCAGATAACTTATACAACAAAATGTCCATCGTAACTATCAGTGTTCAATACTCACCCACCCCCCTTGCGGACTTCTCCTCGCCTCCATTCCCCTTTCTGTATCCCTCACTCTTGCCTACGCTTTATAACATATTTAGCTGTATCCCAGCTTGTAATACTATCTAACCCCTTCCCTTACCCATGGAATTCCTGCTTCCGTAACCTCCTCCCCCACACTGTGTCCCCGATTAGAGTAAGACCTATGAGATACGTCTACTTAATTTATAATCTATAACAATATGCCATCAAAATACTTTGATCTGAACTCCCATAACACATGATCTTACAAGGTCAGATAATGCAGCCAGCAAGAGTATCCACATCATTCCATCTCCATAGCTGCATAACATGGTCAGAACAAAAAGTAACGGCATGGCTGTCCGTCAGCGCCCTGAACATCAGTTGTGTAACAGCCAGTATTATCGAAACAGGACTGACAACGAGTCGGATGGATAGGACTCGAACCTTTATCGTAATTAAGCCCTTCACCGCGACAACGCATGCTGTCTGAGGTAACGGCAAGCATCTTCCGCTAAGGGAACAATCTACTCATCCAGAGGTGTATATTCCCCTTTCATGGTTGCTAGTTGCATGGCAGGAGGATACAACTTTTGTGACTATCATTAATTTTGCTATATTTAACCGTAACTGAAGAACTACAAATTATCACCAAGAATACTGGTCATACTTATTCAGAAAATATGTTCTGGATTCATGTAGATAATACTCTTGTGCAACACAACACTCGCGATGATTCATTTTCATTGTTTACTTTCTTTGGGGAAAGGAAGGACGTTTGTGCTTCATATTTCATGGATGTTGGGATTTAAAAAATAAGTGGAAGCAAGAGATTAATGGCTAGGGAGGAGAAGTAATAAAATGATGACTAAATTGAAGCACTGACTGCCGTTCGTTGAACAGTTAATGCCTCTTGACCGCCACTGTCACGGTCATTCTAATAATAGTACACATTATTAAAGAATACAGTCCAAAAACAAAACCCAAACATCGTTATATTGTTTGGTTCCCTAGACAAAAATGAAGAAGGGAGAGAAAACAGACAACTGAAATGACAAGAGAGAGAAGTCGGGCAGCGTCAGTACAACAAAACCATGGAGAGGGGTTCGGAGAGTTGCAGCTAGTACTAGTAGAGGGGGGAGGGGAAGGGAAGGGGGAGGTGTGATGGAGACTGGAAGCGGGAGGGAAGGAGACGGCGAGGGGGTGGAGAGGAAGTGTATTTGGAGCACTGGAAGACCAATAGTCATATAAATATTATATAAACGGCGACGAGTATAGTCTCCTAACCACCACAGTGATGATTTATTCTTGTTACTAACATTTATATTCAAGTCATGGATAACACTTCAAAACGATGGAGGAGAAAAGCAAGCTAACTAAACACTTTTATATTGATTACTTTCCGCACTTTACCTACAGACATACGATTTTCAGCATTAGCGATAAGACGTGGATGATGGCAGAAGGTGACTGGGAAGAGGAGAGACGGGTGGGAAGAGAGGTCAGGAAGAGGTTGAACTTGTAAAACAAAACCGTACACTTGCGAAACACGCACTGTCAGTTTCTATATTTGTTTGGTGTGTAACTGACATCGTAATTAATGTTTTCTTGCAACCTCACCTTTAGGATTGCAAACGTCCTATAATATTTCATATAATACTTGCTGGTAACATCAGTCCAGTCCAAATAATCCTATGCGTCTGTGTCTGTAACGAAGAATCTTCGTACACCAATGTCATACATTTCACAATAACGTTATTATCCCACCTGCTGCAAATTAATATTATCATTAAGGAATGTGGTCTTATCTCAGAAGACACTTCTTTAATATTAGCCATTTAAACCACACCTGTCAACTCTATCTCATACAGTGTTCCCAGATCAACAGGCTCGTACCACGCACGCTGATAGGGACAAACTTCTGCTGTCGACTGTACATTATCAACACACAAATCTTTCATTACAACATCAGCATATGATCTCTGGGAGCAGTGTTCAAGTAGCCAGTTTTGCAGTCCACTGGGTTCATATCTAGATGAGCCTGGGGCTGCATCACCAGCAACGGCAACAAAAAATAACAACCACCTTGCTTTATCCTTAGGGGAGAGAGAGAGAGAGAGAGAGAGAGAGGTCAGGGATGATGATGGAGATGATAGCAAGAACGAAATTTAAAACAGGTGATCGTACTGTAATAATATATTGTATTATTCCAGGTTGGTGTGTTTATATACCATGCGATGACGATGGGTGATGTTGGACCATACTCCCCTGTGCCATGGTCGTCCCCTTTGATCTATGACCCAAAGAGGCGACTGGAGATGTGGAGGTTTATCTCGTACATGTTCCTCCATGCTGGGTAGGTGGATGGTTGTACCTGTAGTGTAAAGTAGATGATAGATATAGATTGATAGAAAGAAAAGAGAGAGATGAAATGATGATGAGGGGAAAATTATACTGCTGTATGGTGGTGATAATGATTGGATGGGAGATAGATGAGTTGAGGATGCAGGGAGACAGAAAAGAGGTTTGCACATTGAGAGGAGATGAAGACACAAGTAAAAGAGAGTGTAAGGCATGAGTGGATGATGAGTTTAGAAGAAGTCTGAATGTAAAATGGTATATCAGAAGCTATTTTGGAAGGGGGTATGGAAAGCAAATCATTGTGATAAGGGTAGTAGAGGGTGAAAGATAAAAACAGTAGGATGCTGGTGAAGAAAGTGATCAGATGGAGAGAATTTTTTTTAAGGGGCTGCTGAATATGCCGTGAAGAAGTAGTGCAAGTATAAGTAGTTTAAGAATGGATGGGAGAAGAAGAGAGGTGAGAAGGGAAAAAGAAATAGGTTGGATGGAAGTATTTTTGACCATATGGAGAGGATGGAGAGAGTGGGAGATTGACAGGGCGAATGTGTGAGTGAGGGGAAAGGGAATACTGAGGATGAAGATGTGTATGACTGAGTAGGCTATGAATTGCAGAGAGGATAGTCAGATGGCAGAAGACAGGGAGACGTAGAGGGAATTTGTTTGTGGTCATTTCTCACAAGATTAAGGCGCCAGCTGATAGATTGATGGATAATGATTATGGGAAGTTTCAATAGGTACATGGAAGGGAAGGGAAACTACCATGGATTTCCCTTCTCTGATTTATGTCCTTCCTGCAGCTATGTGCATTTGCTGTCAAATGTGGTGGTGGCTCTGTTTGTGGGTATCCCCCTGGAGATGGTGCACAAGTGGTGGCGCCTCCTTATTCTCTACATAGCTGGGGTGTTGGCTGGCTCCCTTGCTGCATCATTGCTGGATCCTAAGGTAAGTTCCCATTTATCCATCTGCCTGTTGTGTTATCCAGTCCAGTATAGCTGCATAAGTATAGGAACCTGAGGCTAGAATACTTGGTCAACACATTTAAGGCCTTGAGTTGTATTATATTAACAGTAAACTCCAGTCACCTCTTGGATGTAATCCTCTCCAGATCACTTGGGCAAGGAACTGATTGCTCAGCTTAAATGTGTGGACTGAGTAACCTAGCACCAGGCATATAGCCTATGCCTTTAATGGGGCAGTAAAGAAAAGACTGTTAGATCAATAGTCTTGTTTACTTTATGTATTAGAGTGTGGGTTCTTTAATATGTTTAAATGTTTATGTATGAGAAAGAGAGACTTAACAGTTTTATTTATTAATTGACTGATCGTAGCTGCAGTAGCTCAGTAGGTTAAAACGTGCGCTGTTGACTGCAGGGTCAAGCATTTGAGCATACCCAAGGGCAGTTGGTTGATGTCTGGAATGACATCCAGTTGCAATGGGCTACATGCTCCAATAAACAGTCCTCTACATAGCAACACCATAACCCCTTGGGGAATACATGAAATTGAGTTTTATGTCATGTTTTCCTCTAAAGGCTAAGGCATTGCCTCTGGGTAGAAGCCTTAGGTTTGGAGCGTGTAGCACTTTATGACCGGATGTCCTTCCTGATGTTTACCATGACCCTCGGATGGACTCGAACCTCCGACCCTTTGGCCAGAGCGGAGCGCTCTAACCCACAGCTGCGACCCTTGGGGAATACATGGCATAAAAAAAGAAAAAAAAGTAATCCCTTGATTATTCAACATAATAGAGCCAAAGGTATGTCTGGGTAATGATTCCGTCCAGATAATGGACTTGACCCCTGGCCCCCCTTCGTACGTAACCTTACTTTGAAGGCCAGTGTAAAAGACCACTGCAGTACATTGTACAGCACTTGTTCCTGTTGTTTAACTCTACTATGTCTGGTCAAGCAGACCTGTAAACCACAGCCAAGCAATTACTATGGTCAAGCAGACCCATCAGCCACAGACAAGCAGTCACCACTGGAGGGCCATACCCAGCGGTGACCATAATTTCCACTCAGATGCAAGCATTTTGTCCGGATGAAATGGAAAAATGTAAGAATAAGGCTTCAAACAGCCAGATAACAGCATCCAGGTAATGGATTGTCTGGATAGTGGCCGTCCATATAATAGAGGGATTACATTCTTTCCATGTCCTTCTGCCTACGGGTGGCTTTACACTCCCTCTTCTGTCTTTCTTGCCTTCATTCTTTCCTCGTCCTGCTGCCTGTGGGTGACTACGCTGAGTGACAAGCCAAATGGTTTCCTGTACACCAGGATACCATTTACTACACTGGGTGGTAACCATATAACCAAATTTTGGTGCCTGGTGGTTTAGTGGGTAATTATGGCGCTCCAATCGGATTGAGCTGGTAAAGGTTTATATCCAAGGGGTGGTTGGGGTTTATTGCTCACGTAATACCATTCAGGGATGAGTGAGGCTGTTCACTCTCATCTTTAAGTGTCAGGACCAACTTGCCTAGCCCCGGGTTCCTACGCTCCTCTGTGGGGCGACATAGGATTGGATAATGAATGTATGAATAATTACTGAAGTTTAAATTAACAGTTAACTTCTCTTTCAGTCGTACCTGGTTGGAGCCTCAGGTGGTTGCTATGCCCTGATTGCTGCACACTTGGCCAACATCATCATCAACTGGGCTGAAATGCCATTCAACTGGGTTCGGCTGGTTGTTCTCATCACACTCATGGCCACTGATATTGGGGTGTTTGCATACATGACACTCACCAACACGGCATCCAGGGTGAGTTAGAGAGAGGGAGAGGGAGGAACTTTCCAGTGAGAGAGAACAGAAGAGAATTTGTATAAATCATTGTGAGAGAGAGAGAGAGAGAGATGTGGGAATACAACTACTATTTTCTCACAATGTAGGTGCTTCTTCCAACGTGCTCCCTCCGCAACATGCCACTTCCAGGAACATATCTGCTGCAGTGGAGGAGCATTTACTGTTTCCTGTACTTGTTTTCAGCTGGTGGAACTGGGCCACTCCCACAACTTCAGTACAAAGCAAAGATACAAAAAATTTTGATGAACCTAAGGGAATTGTATTTTGTTTTTGTTGATTTGGAAAAGGCCTTTGACAGAGTCCCTAGAGAGGTGGTGAAGTGGGCAATGAGAAAGCTAGGGTAGGAAGAATGGCTGGTTAGGGTGGTTATGGCCATGTACATGGGTGCTTGCACCCAGGTAACCTGAGTGAATGGAGCTTTGAGTGATGAGTTTTCCGTGAATGTTGGTGTGCATCAGGGGTCAGTTTTGAGTCCCCTGTTGTTTATCATGGTGCTTGAAGCCCTCTCACGTGACTTCAGAGATGGACTCCCATGGGAGATGTTGTATGCTGATGATTTGGTGTTGATTGCTGAGAATGAAGGGGAGGCTGAGGAAAGATTTAAGAAGTGGAGAGATGGTATGGGGTACAAGGGCTTAAGGGTAGATGCAGATAAAACAAAAGTGATGATATCTAGGGTTGGTGGCGGTACAATCAGAGGAGAGGGAGAGTGGCCATGTGCAGTTTGCCACAAGGGTGTGGGAAGTAATTCCATCTTGTGTAGTGATTGTGATAAATGGGTGCACAAGAGATGTAGTGGTATTAGAGGTAGACTGCGAGATGATGCTGATTTCATGTGTGCGGTGTGTCGGGGAGAGCAGCTGGAGATTGTTAGGCATGAGAGGGTTGAACTTGCAGTCGAGTCTCTTGAGTGTGTGGAGGAGTTTCGTTATTTGGGAGACATGTTATGTGCCGGAGTTGGGGCTGGAGTTAGCTCGGTTGCTAGGGAGAAGTGGTTGGAAGAAGTTCAGGGAGCTGTTGCCTCTTCTGACATTGAGAGGACTCTCCTTATGTGCTAAGGGGTCTTTGTATGCAGCATGTGTTAGGAGTGTGATGCTGTTTGGTAGTGAGACCTGGGCAGTAAAGGAAGAGGATATTCGCAGGTTTAAACATACAGAAATGACAACGATTAGGTGGATGTGCAGTGCGTCCCTGTGTGCAAGCCCTGGGGGGGCTGGGTTTACGATGGAAGAGTTGAGAGGTAGGATGGGACTGGAGTGTGTTGGTGTTGTGATGAGGAGAGGTAGGCTGAGGTGGTTTGGACATGTGGAGAGGATGGGGGATGATAATTGGGTACAGAGGGTGAGAGGTGTTAATATTGGGGGAGGGGTTGGGAGGGGTAGACCGAGAAAGACATGGGACGAGGTCATTAAGTGTGACTTAAGGGTTAAGGGACTGAACAGGGAGGCTGCCAGGGATCGAGCAGCGTGGAGAGCCGCCATTAGGTGACCAAGGCTGACGCATGCAAGCATGTTGGAGCCTTCAGAAAACGAAAATGAAGTTTGGAGGAAAAATTGAGT
>JAGKTI010002765.1:0-32780 GCA_018397915.1 Birgus latro
TGCAACCAGAAAGGCTAGAGATGAAGGCACAGATAGAAGGACGAAAATCCTAAGAGGGAAGTTTTGTAAAAGATTTATACATGACTAGGTCATGTATCAATCTTTTTATGGCCTTAGAGATATCAAGTGCAAAGCAAAATGATGACCAGGAATCAGAAATTTAGATGAGAAGGTAATCAGTGACGCATCCCTGGTGGCATCCATACTGGCAATCAGAAAAGAAGGAAAGGAGTTTTAAATTTTTTTTTTTTTTTTTAAGAACAGATTTTAAAATATTAGAAATACAGGATATTAAAGCAATTGGATGATAGGGGGTTGGGAATGTTCACCCTTCACTGGGAAAGGAAAAGGAAAGTAAACTTCCACCAAGAAGGACAGGTACAAGTTGACAGACACAGGCAAAAGAGTTTAGCTACCTAGGCGAGGTGTCAGCAGAGACGCACAGTTCCTGAGAACAACAGGAGGGACCTCCTCAGCACTATACACTTTTTTGCTGCTGACACCAGCAGGGGCAAAAAGCACATCACTTGAAGAAATTTTAATATCAGTCATGAGGAAGTCACAGGGGGGAGGAGATGGAAAAACAGCACAAAATTTGTCCAAGGTGGAACTGGAGGAGAAAATCTGGGCAAAAAGTTCTGCATTTTCTTTAGAAGAAACAGCTAAAAAGCCATCAGAAAAAAAAAAAAAAAAAAAGGGAAATGAGGATGAAGCAAAGTTGTCAGAAATGTTTTTGGCAAGGTGTCAGAAGGAATGGGATGTGTCAAAGTCATACAGTTCAGAGCATTCAGTAGGAATGAAGTTATAGACTTGGTAGGATTCTGGGCAGAAACGTAAAATGGGTGGGATTCGGGGGTGGGTTGGCAACAGTACCTTCTGTAGGCTTCCTTCTTGTTGTGGACAGAATTAGAACAAATGTGATTAAATCAAGGCTTTTGTGCATTAGTCAGAGAATAAGAGAAACAAGTGTACGCTTCCATGCCCAAGGGAATAAATTTGTTCATCATCATCATCATCATCATCACACCTCTTGTACCACAGATGCAGTGATGCAGGATCAACAAAGCATGAAGAGTGAGAAAGAGAGAGAGAGAGAGAGANAGACAGACAGACAGACAGACAGACAGACAGACAGACAGACAGACAGACAGAGAAACTACCGAACAGAACCTATAAAATGGGCCACACTCTCATTAAACTCATCATTCAGCCCCTGCAATCCTGACTCACCACACCAACACAACCATCCACACGTACCTCATATAACAGACCAGGTAAATCCGATGACTGTCAAGTTGGAGAAGGGATGCCAAACCCTTGTCAGCACAAAATTCATCCAACAACTCAGTTCCTTAGCAGGTTCCTAGCCTCATCAACCTCTATGCCTAGCTTTCTCACACACTAATTTACCAATTTACCATATCTATCCACTTTCTTCTTGGTTTACCACACCTACTCCTACCTTCAAACTCACTTAATTTTCAACTTCAAATGGTTTCCTGTAACCTGGGAAAACATTAAGTGCGTTGGATGCTAACCATAAAGGTAATAAATGGACACCAGCTGGACTATTGGGTTAAGGCATTTCAACCTGATGTGGCCCACAAAGATTTAAATTTAAGGGATAGCTGTATTTTTTGCTCATATAATGCCACACAAGAGGAGCAACAGGCCACTTGCCTGAAATGTCTGAACAGCCTGGCATCTGGGCTCCTACGCTCCATATGGGGAGGAGGGGGGCGCAATGGATGATGGATGGACAGATGAAACACTGGGATACAGAATGGGTGGAATGCTTGAATAATGTTTGGCTACCATCGACACGGAAGGTATTGCCAAGACACTGAAATGTGGCTACAAGCTAAGTAACTAGCCACACAATCATAACTCTAAGGCAGGAAACTCCACCACAGATAAACAGAATCAAAATTCAATCTACGACTCACAGTGTTACAATCCTATTACACATCTTAAATGTCTTGTTCCACAACAGTTTCCAGCATTTGTTGGATAATGAATGGCTGGCTAATTTTGGCATTTTGTTTAGCTTCCAGTTTACCATGGCCAATCTCAGTGTATAACGTTGCACTGCATACTTTATACAAACAGTACTGTTGAGAAGCTGGATTTGCTAGATAGGACGTACTGAAAGGTTCTCAGTATTTCTCATATTTTTCAGTTACGAGTGAGAGTTGCCAGTTAGTCTGCTGTTTGTGAGTGAAGGTATTCTGTAAAGTTATGCATTAAATTTTATGCTCTTTTTCTCTATAATGTTTTATGTATGTGATTGTTTGTTAAATTATGTAATTTTATCTCAGTTAGTATGCTTAGTAATTCAGAGTGTTACATAGTGCAAGAAAACTCTGGATACTTTGAATGTCTTAGAACTGGTAACTTGCTTCTCCGAGAATGTAGTAGATCATTCTAGTACAAAGAGAGCTTATATAAGGATGGGGAAGGGACTAGAGGTGTTCTCAGTTCAGTCTGAGTTTAGTTTACTGTCAGTTCAGTGTCGGTTCAGTTAGTGAAGATTGTACAGCTCCAGTACTTGTAAAAACAGTGAAGTGAAGTTGGCATGCATAAAGTGTAGTTATTTTAAAAATAAAGACAGCTAACTTAAGTAGCCAGTGTTTATTTACCATGCCTCAGCTGATCTTGTTGTTGCACATTGAAAGTCTGACCATAAGAACAACAACTCAATGGGCAATGTCCTTCCTATACTGAACTACTGCTGTTGGAGTCTGTGGCAGTGTGGGACGGGGACTTTACAATGGTGTCAGGAGTGTGGATCATTAGAAAAGTGCTGTAGTGAGTCATACCTTCAACTTTGAGGCAGAAGGTGTACAAACAAGAGGCCAAGCTGGGCAGGAGGAGGCATGTCTGGCAGCAATCATGAAGCTATTACAAGCATAAAGTGTACAACTACAAACATAGAATGAAAGACAGAAAGAACCCAGAGAACAATTGCAGGAACAGAGTACACAACTAGAGGCACAAAATGAAGGACAAAAAGAAAGCATGAACAATTGCAAGACCAGAGTGAACAGCTAGAGGTACAAAGTGAACAACAGAAAGAGCTCAAGAACAAAATCAAAGAACAATTACAAGCACACAGTGAAGAAGAGAAAGAACAATATGAACAGCTTCAAGAGGCACTGCAGGAGCAACAGAGGAAATTAAAACTAAGGATGCAAGGACAGCTAGATGCTTTCATGGGGGAAATGAAAGAAGAAGGGCAACAGTTTTAGTGGAAGCAGATGCTAAGCTAGAGCAAGAGAAGTATGAAGACTCCATCGCATTATCAGGGGGAGGTGGTGGCTCAGTCAGTGAAGAGGTTGCCTGCAGTCCTAACAGACCCAGGTCCAAATCTCTGATGGGGCAGGGAACAGTTTATGGATCTGAATTTCATAAAAGAAGATTTTACTGATCTATCGGAACACCCGCCGAAATGTTGATGGCCTCAGGAGATACTGAGGTGAGGTTAGTCACTGACCTGATAAACATGATTATATATGAGTGTGCTGTCCCAGATGATTGGCTGAAGAGTGTAACTGTAAATGTGTACAAAGGGAAGGGTGATGCTCTGGAAAGGGGAAATTACAGAGGTATAAATCTCTTAGATCAGATAATGAAAGTAATGGAGAGAGTTCTAGAAGGTATGATTAGAAAAAGAGTGAATATCGATGAGATGCAGTTTGGGTTTATGCCAGGCAGGGGGACCACTGATGCCACATTCATTGTTCGACAGCTTCAGGAAAAATATATTGGAAAGAAAAGGGAATAGTATTTTGTTTTTGTTGATTTGGAATAGGCCTTTGACAGAGTCCCTAGAAAGGTGGCGAAGTGGGCAATGAGAAAGTTAGGGTTGGAAGAGTGGCTGGTTAGGGTGGTTATGGCCATGTATATGGGTGCTCGCACCCAGGTAAGAGTGAATGGAGTTTTGAATGATGAGTTTTCCGTGAATGATGGTGTGCATCAGGGGTCAGTTTTGAGTCCCTCGTTGTTTATCACGATGCTTGAAGCCCTCTCACGTGACTTCAGAGATGGACTCCCATGGGAAATGTTGTATGCTGATGATTTGGTGTTGATTGCAGAGAATGAAAAGGAGGTGGAGGAAAGATTTAAGAAGTGGAGAGATGGTATGGGGTACAAGGGCTTAAGGGTAAATACAGATAAAACAAAGTGATGATATCTAGGGTTGGTGGCGGTACAATCAGAGGAGAGGGAAAGCGGCCATGTGCAGTTTGCCACAAAGGTGTGGGAAGTAATTCCATCTTGTGTAGTGTTTGTGATAAATGGGTGCACAAGCGATGTAGTGGTATTAGAGGTAGACTGCGAGATAATGCTGATTTCGTGTGTGCGGTGTGTCGGGGAGAGCAGGTGGAGATTGTTAACCGTGAGAGGGTTGAATTTGCAGGTGAGTCTCTTGAGTGTGTGGAGGAGTTTTGTTATCTGGGAGACATGTTATGTGCCGGAGGTGGGGCTGGAGTTAGCTCAGTTGCTAGGGTGAGAAGCGGTTGGAAGAAGTTCAGGGAGCTGTTGCCTCTCCTGACATTGGGAGGACTTTCCTTATGTGCTAAGGGGTCTTTGTATGCAGCATGTGTTAGGAGTGTGATGCTGTACGGTAGTGCGACGTGGGCAGTAAAGGAAGAGGATATTCGCAGGTTTAAACGTACAGAAATGACAATGATTAGGTGGATGCGCAGTGCGTCCCTGCGTGCAAGGCCTGGGGGGGCTGGGTTTACGATGGAAGAGTTGAGAGTTAGGATGGGACTGGAGTGTATTGGTGTTGTGATGAGGAGAGGTAGGCTGAGGTGGTTTGGACATGTGGAGAGGATGGGGGATGATAACTGGGTGCAGAGGGTGAGAAGTGTTAATATTGGGGGAGGGGTTGGGAGGGGTAGACTAAGAAAGACATGGGATGAGGTCATTAAATGTGACTTAAGGGTTAAGGGACTGAATAGGGAGGCTGCCAGAGATCGAGCAGCATGGAGAGCCGCCATTAGGTGACCAAGGCCGACACATGCAAGCATGTTGGAGCCTTCAAAAACGAAAACGAAAACGAAAACGAAAAACGTTGGCAGGTCTTCTGGTAGATCAATAAAGCCTGATTTGCTGAATTTCAAATCCTTAAACTGTTCCCTGCCCCAGCGAGGATTCGAACCTGGGTCCGTGGGACCGCAGGCCACCTCTCTACTGATTGAGCCACCGCCTTCCCTAGTTTTTAGCCCTCAAACCAGTGAAGTGCATGGCTATAATGGGGGTCCAATTAAAAAGACACCTCATGAATTTGATGGCAAAGCATCTTGGGAAGCTTACCGTGTGCAGTTTGAGTTACTTGCAGATCAGAATGGTTGGGATGATAGGCAGAGGGCAGTGCAGCTGGCTAATAGCCTCACGGGTGCTGCAATGGAAATTCTGGACCAGATGTCAGTACAGGAGAGGAACAGTTATCGTTTATTAGCAGAAGTACTGAAGCATAGATAAAGGACCATGTACCAGATTGAGGTTTACAGAGAAAGATTCCGGAGCATTGTACGGGCTCAAGACGAATCTCTACGGCAGTTTGCTCAAGACCTGGAGAGTACAGCATACAAGGCGTACCTTGGAGCAGCACCTAAACTGTTGGCTATTCTTCTGAGGGACCAGTTCATCGATGCTCTTGATAGTGCAGAGTTGAAAGTGCAAGTGATGCAGGCACAATCAAGAAGCATACAAGAAGCTCTAGCCAGGGCTTTAGAATTTGAGTCCTACGTCAGGTCCAGTACATCTACTTTTCAGGCAGGTTGTAGCATTGGATTCAAGGCAAGAAAGAGGCAGGTGCATGAAGTGGAAAAATATGAAGGAAGTTGGTGGTACTGTGAAAAGCCAGGACATAGGAAAGAGGACTGCTACAAGTGGAAGAGGGAACAGGAGAAGACCGAGGAAAGTTGCTGGTTCTGCGGGAAGCCAGGAAACAAAAAGGAGGATTGTTACAAATGGAAGAAGGAGCAAGAACAGAGCAGTGCAGGAAATCTTCGATTGTAACAAAAGGGCGTTGGGCATGTGGTGAGGAGGGACACATCAGTTCTGGGTGTCCAAAGAAGAAAAAGGAGGATAAAATGAAGGCTGCAGAAGACCAGAAAGAGGTGGAAAACTAGTGGAGGCTGGTGTTAAGGGGCAACCACCATCTGGCTTTTCACAAGTACCCTCGCCACCAAGAAAATACAAGAGAACTTTTTTTTTTTTTTTTGACTGGACATAGGACATAGGCTTCACAGCCTGCTATCAGGGCCCAGCAGTCCTCCTACATACCATACACCTCTACACTGTGTGAGAAGACAAGAACAGATGGAAAGCAGTGTGGTAAGAATGAGAATCTTAGCAAGAAATGTCACTTTACTATTGTGACAGGGCCAGTGTCAGCTGAAAAAAACCTGAAGAGGATGCAAATGGAGGATGCAGATTTACAACCAGCATTAGAGTGACTGCAGCAGAGTACAGTGCAACCATCTTGGGAAGAGGTTTCCAGATTCAGCCCTGTGACTAAGAGCTACTGGAGTCAGTGGGACTTCTTCATTTGAGAAACAGACTACTGAAGCGTCAATAGGAGACACTCCCGATGGCCTCAGCAAGGAATGGCAACTGGTGGTTCCAAAGAAAATGAGGTCTGGGATCTTGGATGAGCCTCGTAACCAGATAACCAGTGGGCATCTGGGAGTGAAGAAAACTCTGAGCCTGCTGCGACGGAGGTTCTACTGGATGTTGAAGAGTGGTCTCCGGGCTGCGATGCATGTTGTACCAAGAAGGGACTGAAGAAACATTGTTGCACCCCTCTCCAGCCACACCAAGTGGGGTGCACCAATGGAAAGAGTCGTGGTGGACATTGCTGGACCTATGCTGCTCACTGTAAGAGAAAATCAATATACTGTATATATGTCGCCATGGACTACTTCACAAAGTGGTCAGAAGCTTATGCCATCTTCGGTCTGATTTTTCAGCCTTTACCATGGCAAATTCTGGTGTTAGATTTCAAGAGCCTGACTTTACACACACAGTCAATACAGTCTAGTGAGGGTACAGGGGGTAATCTGGGTGGGAGGAGAAATTGAGGACTGGGCCCAATGGAGCAGAGAGAGCTGGAGAAATGGTTGGGGGAGGGGAGGACCCTCCCCCACTACATCAAGGGGGACCAATCAGGCCAGACTCCACCAAATATTCATTCTTAGATATTTAGTGGAAAAGTTTCTAGAGAAGGGAAAGAAGTTGTATGCAGCCTTCATGGATTTGGAGAAAGCATATGACAGGGTGGTAGACAAGGACTGTGGAAAGTATAAAGAATATATGGAGTAGATAGGAAGTTGCTGAAGTCCATGAAGAGTATGTATGAGGGTGCCGAGGCTGCAGTGCGTGTGGATGGCGAACTGCGTGAATTTGTCCATTTGAAAGTTGGATTGAAACAAGGATGTGTCATGTCTCCATGATTGTTCAATCTATATATGGATGGGGTTATAAAAGAGATACAAGGTCGGGCAGTGGATGTTGGAGCAGCCCCAGTTAAAGAGGGCAGTATTTGGAAACTCCCTGTACTGTTGTTTGCAGATGATACTGTGTTCTTGAGTGAAGACGAAGGGGAACTGCAAGATTTGGTAGATGAGTCTGGGGAAGTGTATAAGAAACGGAATCTAAAGATGAATGTAGGGAAGAGTAAAGTGATGGTCTTCGAGAGAAATGAAGTCGGTGAATGTACAGTGAGACTGGATGGGGAGGATATGGAGAATGTGAGTGAATTTAAGTACTTGGATAGTGTGATGAGTAAGGATGGAAGTCTGGAGGGGGAAGTGCTCGGAAGTGGCAGCAGGGAAGAAAGGTTGCTGGTTCCTTGAAAGCAGTGATAAGAAACAGGGAAGTGAGCATGGAAGTGAAAAAGCTGCTACATGACAGTATTGTGATACCAACTGTAACATATGGAAGTGAAGCTTGGACCCTAGTGGAGGGACAGAAGTCAAGAGTGAAAGCAGTGGAAATGAGTTATCTGAGAGGAGTATGTGAAGTCACATGGAGAGACAGACTGACAAATGAGGAAGAGAAGGAGCATTGTGGTATGGAAGTGGATGTGATAGGAAGTGTTAAGAGAAACACACTGATGTGGCCTGGGCATGTGGAGAGGATGAAGAGTGAAAAACTGACGAGGAGAGTGTACATGAGTGAGATGGAGGGGGGAAGAGGGAGGGGGAGGCCAAGGATGAGATGGAGGGATGGAGTGGAGAGGTATATGAGAGATGGGGGTGTGAGCTGGGAGCAGGATGGTGAAATGGCAGGGGACAGAGTGACATGGAGGTGATTTGTGATGGTCTGGGCATGTGGAGAGGATGGAGAGTGAAAAACTGACGAGGAGAGAGTATGTGGGTGAGATGGAGGGGGGGAAGAGGGAGGAGGAGGCCAAGGATGAGATGAAGGGATGGAGTGGAGAAGTATATGAGAGAGGGGGGTGTGAGCTGGGAGCAGGGCGGTGAAATGGCGGGGGACAGAGCGACATGGAGGCGATTTGTTTGTGGCCACCCTGTATGAGATTAAGGCATCTAGCAATAGACAGATAGATAGATACATTTTATACACCAGAAAATGTATATTTCACTCTCATATGTCTAATGAACGTCAAGAATAAAAATGGTTACCCCTCACGTATAGAGTGAGAAAAAAAATGTGCACCAAAGTAAATTTTCAATGCATGGATTTGAAAAGCTTGATTTTAAACAACAGAATGTGTATATTTCACTGTCATATGTCTAATGTTACTGCACTGCCGACCATCAAAATGAAAAGGCCACCCCTCACTATGAGGAGAATGGGATGACATAAGGGAGAATAGGGAGGTGGAGGAAGTATGGGTGGCATCAGAAAGGGGGGAAAGGGAGGGAATATTCCTGACACACACACCCAATACAGTCTAATGAGCGTACAGGGGGTGATCTGGGTGGGAGGAGACAAGGACTGGGCCCAATGGAGCAGAGGGAGGTGGAGAAATGGTTGGGGGGCGGAGGACCCTCCCCCACTACATCACGGGGGACCAATCAGGCCAGACTCCACCAAATATTATACATTTCATTGGCTAGGCTCCAAATACGTCATCAAAGAGGTGGGGATATCTCGTGCCAGTGATTAGTAGCTTATGTACGATCAATGACAATAGGACTCAACGTACCCCAAACACATCGACAGATGATCATAGGACTTAGGGGTTAAACGACAAATTTTCCTTATTTCAGTGTGTACTAACAGCCAAAAATAACAAAATAAATAGATGAATAAATAAATAAATAAATAACAATGGAGCTCACTGTACTAAGAAGCAGCATTATGGAAATGCTGAAATACTAGGAATCCAAACCAAGAAATAATTGCTGTATCTGTGACTGATTATATTACACATGATCACCACATTACACACTTACTATGCCACACAAACAGGCATTAACAGAGCAGCTGAAACACACAAAAGATATTAACATGATCTTCACTATCACCACTCACTAAAATCATTCTAATCATATGTTGTTGTTGTTCTTCCTGCTGCTGCTGCTTTTGATGATGATAAATGATGATGATGATGATGATGACTGATGATAATGATGTGGCTAAATATGATGATGATGATGATGATGATGATGATGATGATGATGATGATGATATGGCTAAAAACGATGATGATGATGATGATGATCATATGGCTAAAAACTATGATGATGATGATACAGTAATCTTCCCACTATCTGACGTAATAGAGCCAAAGGCATGACCGGAAAGTGGTCTTGTCCGGATAGTGGCACCGAAGCTCAAGCACTGGTCATTCATGACAATAACCTAACCAAACCTAAATCAGAAAACCACCTACCTACCTCCCTACCGGACATGCATAGCACTTATTTAAGTCCCCTTTCATATAAATAATGCACACAAAGCATGAATTAACTGAATTTTAACCAAAAAAATGATGATCTGAATTTTAACCAAAAAAATGATGATTTAGAGGTGAGTAAGGCATAGGTGCTCACAACTTGCCAGCAAGTGTAAGTACGTATCAGACAGGGAAATCACTATGAAAATCACCCTTTCTCACACCGTATGCATTAAATAATGGACACAAAGCATAAATTCATTGAATTTTAACCCAAAAATGATGATTTTGAGGTAAGTAAGGCATAGATGTTCATGAGCTGGCAGCTTAGTGTAAATAAGTATCGGACATGGCAATCACTATGAAAATGATCACTTCTCACATCTTATGCACTAAAATATGGGATACAAAGCATCAAATAAATAAACTGTTACCAGAAAGAGTTAGGTATGGCAAAGGTGTTCACTGTTCACCTGTAGGCATAATATGTTATAACAATACTATACGTAAGTACTGTATGTAACTGTATAGCTATAGGTAACAATATGTAAAACAGGTAGTTATGTCTGAGCTCTTCAGGAAGAGTTAGAGAACACATCCCCTTACCCAGACTAATCAAGAATGCCTAACACCCTGATCATGTTGCGGAAACATGGCCAACATACACACACACGCACAAACGTACGACCACGTATGCCCACACACTTTAGCCGGAACTAGAGGGAGATATAAGTCCCATATCACATGTAGGAAGGTTAGAAAGACAGTGGGATCAGACAGAGAAAGGGAGAGAAAAGGGGATAGAGAATGCCCGAGCACAATTAGGGCAGAGTAAGGAGAAAGGGGAGACTGGCTGTCACGCTAAGATCGTTGTAAATCGCTATCAAGATAAATGTACAATAAAACTCAGTAACCCAAGAGTCCTGTAACTCACCTTCGTTGATGATACGTCTCACGACTTTATTCTGGTTGTATTAAATAACCCATCATCGACTTCCCAACAAGAACCTCCGACCACGCTACCGAGATTGGTGTGCAGCGGTAACAACGAACCCATCTACGAAAAACTACGTTAACCTACAATAAATCACGTCACCGAGATTGGTGTGCAGCGGTAACCACGAACCCACTACGACCACTTAGCAGCGGTAAAGAAAGCCGATTAACGTCTCAACCAAGGCAATCAAACAAACATAACGTCTCGTCCTAACCATCTCAACTCCACGATTTACAAGAAACAATAGCTTACGTCTATCAACAACTCTACAAGCCTACAAGTTAATCACAACGACTAAGGAAAATCAAGCACTACAAAATAAGAAGCAAATGAAGATTTGAGAAAATATGAACAACAACAAAGAAGAGGGACGAGGGAGGAATGGCGCTAGCAGTCTGACCCACAATGATGAGCTAAGACACTGGTGACCTCCACCACCCTCCACCACGATCCCCACCTTCTCCACCACAACCCCCACCACCATCTCCACCACAACTACCATAGCAAAGCATGGGCCCACTGCAAGCTCATCATAACACGCCAGTCAGCCCAAGTGCTTGAAAACAATGGCCTGTCACACCTGCCTGTCTGCCAGCCTGTCTGCCTACTCCAAGGACGACATAGAGTGCTGACGCATCATAACAAGGACCCACCTCAACAGGAAGTGTGAGACGTCTAGAGCGAGTATCTACCTACCTCAGTGATGACAACGATGCTTACGTGTTGACCTTCAACAACAACACCTCTTTTGTCATACCATGGCTGTATCTCCACAACTGTTTTAGTGAGTTAATTTATTCTAACCAAGGTTGTATTAGTTAACAATTCACCAATTACACAACTGTCCATAAAATAATAACACTTAGTTAATGACCCAAGCATCTATTCATCATCATAAAAATCACAAACTAAACAGTGAGAGACAATTACACAATTTACACTGACATATGTGAGATGGGTAACATATAAATTAGTAAGTGGTCCCATTATGCTGAGTAGAGTTCCATTATTAGTGCCCGAAGGATCGGCATTATCAGCGACAAATACTCTTACACAAACACCAGAAGACGATCAACATAATATATCAAAACTCTATCAAATACAGAGGAACAAGCAGAAAACCAAACTCAGGAAACAAAACATAAGCTAGATAAAGAACAACAAACAGACTCAATATACACTGAAGTAAATGATGATGACACTTGGTCAGTATTTTCAGATGTAGATAGTGAACATTATAAAAATTTTCCTCAAGTTGCTAGGGTGAGAAGTGGTTGGAAGAAGTTCAGGGAGCTGTTGCCTCTCCTGACATTGAGAGGACTCTCCTTACGTGCTAAGGGGTCTTTGTATGCAGCATGTGTTAGGAGTGTGATCCTGTTTGGTAATGAGACCTGGGCAGTAAAGGAAGAGGATATTTGCAGGTTTAAACGTACAGAAATGACAATGATTAGGTGGATGTGCAGTGCGTCCCTGCGTGCAAGGCCTGGGGGGGCTGGGTTTATGATGAAAGATTTGAGAGGTAGGATGGGACTGGAGTGTATTGGTGTTGTGATGAGGAGAGGTAGGCTGAGGTGGTTTGGACATGTGGAGAGGATGGGGGATGATAACTGGGTACAGAGGGTGAGAGGTGTTAATACTGGGGGAGAGGTTGGGAGGGGTAGACCGAGAAAGACATGGGACGAGGTCATTAAGTGTGACTTAAGGGTTAAGGGACTGAACAGAGAGGCTGCCAGGGATCGAGCAGCGTGGAGAGCCGTCATTAGGTGACCAAGGTCGATGCATGCAAGCATGTTGGAGCCTTCAAAAACGAAAACACACACAAACAAACAAGTCTACTATAACACAGACCACAGAGTATTAAGGTCAGGAAAAACATAAACTGCCAGTAAATGATGATTGCAAAACAAAAATTGTAAAGGTGGATAACACAAAAACAGCAGGCACTAGTGCAATGCTTTCTCCACAAAATTCCAGTAATAATCCCTTTCCAGAGTACATCTGTCATGAAGAGAGTGAGCTAACAAAATTCTCTGGTACAGAAAAAGACAAAATAGACGTGAACACCCTCATTGAACACTGTCAGCAGTATTTCATTAGGCGACCCATTACGGATGAAAAAGGGAAAATAGCTGTTTTTTCAGCTAGAATAAACTAAGAACGATGCCCTGCTGGTAATTTATTAAAGGCTGATAAGTTGATAAGAGCCACAAAATTCGAGGAATTTAAGACAGAATTTCTCAGGAGGCAAGAATTTTCTTGGTGGTATAACCCCAGAATTACACAAAATTGTAGACCTCCTTAGGCGAACACACTCAGGCTCAGATCTAGGAGATATAACAGCAGATATTTCCACTATTAAGAAAACTGTTAGATAGCCTAGAAAACTCAAACTGGGTCACACAGGATGGTGAGATGTCACCACTGCATGTCGCTGACATCATTGGCTATATATCAGCCTTATGTCAGGTTTCTGACAGGGTGCTGAAAATAGCTAAAACCATCCCATATAATCCAGGAATGTGCTTACTTAATTTCATTTATGAAGTGGAATTGAACTGCAGTAAAGCTGGTGTCACTGACACATCACAGCCCACCAAACCAGGAATCAAAGTACCAGAAATAGTAGCAGGGATAAATAAGTCAAGTCCTGCCAAGGACCACAGACAATCACGTCCAGCTCAGAAACAAACACACAGTCAGGTTAACTCAAGGACTCGTTCCCGCACACCAAGCAACAGGGCGGTACAAAAGTTTGACAGGAGTCCCAGTAGACATCGATCAACACAAAGACACACAAATGGAAGATCACCTCGTAGGTTCAGCTCAAGTAACACACTCTGTTACTATTGCGCAAAACCTAGGCACACAAAATCTGAATATTATATCAGAACAAAGGAGATAGGGAAAAAGCAAAAGCGTTCGAAGCATATTGCAGACACCATAGGTGTGTAGGTCACTGGACGTCAGAATGTAAAACAGTAGAAAGATTGATATTCATCCATAGGTCGGGGGAAGGTCGTACCAGCACAAAAGACAAAGACACATAAAACACCCAAAGAAACAAATAATCAACACAAGAAGTCTATTTGGAAATGAAAGCATTTTGGTCTCTGCTGTATGTGAGGAGGAAGAGATTTCATTATTTTTGGATTCAGGCTCACCAGTGAACTTAATAATGCAAGATGAGTTAGAAAGAATTTTTAGAAAGAGAAGAAAAGTGACATTTCTGGAAAATTCAGACTTACATTTATACACAGTGGATGGTAAAGAAATACCAGTTATTGGTATGATTGAGTTAAACATGAAGTTCACAGAGACCACAAAATCATTCACTACCACATTTTATGTAGTAGAAAAATTATCAATCCGAGGAAGTGGTTTAGTTGGATTAAACACGATGAGGAAAGAAAATATAATACTGATGCCACATTTTAATGGAATTCATTATGACAGCGAATTCATTGAGGAAATTTCATCTCCTGATAATACAACCAGCAGTTATAGGAAAACTAGCGTCACAAGAACGATTACACACAAAACCAAAATACAGTAAGATCTCACTATAACGGACTAATTGGGGCTCAGGCCAGTCCGAAATATGCGATTTTCCGATAAAAGCGACATCCGGACTTACCCCTGCTAATCCGGACTTTTTCCGATATATCAGACATTTGTCTGGATTGCATCAGTGGTTTTCACCACCATTGCAGTATTGTACTGTGTTATACCTTCACTACATTAATCAAATGGTATAATAATACTGTACTGTGCACTGAAAAACATGTCTTTTACTTGTCTTATTGTGGTGAACATAGCTGAAGTTGTCAGGCAGTCCGGACTGCTTTCTGGCTTTATCGGACTTTTTCTGATATATAGGAGTTTAGTCCGGTAGCTCCTCGAGTCCGAAAAAAGCGAATTCTGGTCTACTGAAGTCCGTTATATCGAGGTTTTACTGTAGATGAGTCCGACATACAACGACTCAAAGAAAATGGACGCGAGGACTCGCTCACAGAACCACAAACCAATCATGACTCACTTATTTACCCAGCAAGCATTAATTATGAAGTAATTCTACCACCAAAATCATTCACGAAAATCACGATCAAAAGTCAGCTTAGAAATTGTAATGTCATTGCATTAGAAGAGACGATTAGAATAAATGGCCTTTTAATTGAGAGTGCTCTGTGCTGGATGAATAAAAATGGTGAAACTAATGTCATTTTAGCTAACACCATGAATGGAGATGTGAGGATCAAGAAAGGAACCTGTATTTGTAGGTTAGAGATATGCCCAGCCCCTATATGGGAAGTGCCAGTAGAGGGAATGTCCAGTAGAGAAAACTCGACAGACAGAGAGTGCATAAAGGAGCATTTGGTTTGCTCAGATAATTCTGACGTGACAAACGATTTACTAGACGTCCTGGAAAAACATCGACAAGCTGTTGCATTACCTGGTGAAAACTTAGGTTGTACAAATCTAATCCAACACCATATTAACGTAAAACAAGAGACAAAACCGATTTACGTACCAGCATACAGAATTGCTCACTCGCAACGTGCACTAGCAAAGCAATATGTCGATGAAATGTTAAGCTTGGACATCACTGAACCTTCAGTATCCCCACGGAACGCACCACTCTTCTTTGTACCTAAACAAAACGGTGAGATGAGGGCAGTTGTTGATTATCGCAAACTTAATCAGGTAACCATTCCCGACTGTTTTCCCATGCCATTGTTAAGTGACATCCTGCACAACATTGGACCAGAAAATATGGTCTTTTCCACAATCGATTTATTAAGTGGCTATTATCAGATAGGATTAGATGCAGAATCCTGCAAGTACACTGCTTTCTCTACTGATAGTGGCCATTATCAGTATAAGAGAATGCCGATGGGATTGATGACGGCTCCTGGCACATTCCAGCGATTGATGAATAGCGTATTGGCTGGAATATTAGGCGACAGTATATTTGTCTACCTGGACGACATCATAATTGCAACACCCATGCTTGCAGAACATCTACAGAAGTTAGATCAGCTACTACACAAGTTAGACAGTGCAGGTTTAAAAATTAAGCTGTCTAAATGTAAATTTTGCTTTAAGGAAATAAAATTCTTAGGCCACAGACTAGATGCAAAGGGGATCCACACCTCTCAGGACAAACTAAAAGCAGTAAGAAATTTCCCAGAACCCACAAATGTGGATGAAGTAAGACAATTTTTAGGGCTCACCGGATATTATAGGGCATTTATGTAACATTTCTCTCACATAGCCCAACCCTTATTTCTCCTGTTGAAAAAACAAGCGGTATTTCAGTGGGGAGAGGAACAAAAAAATGCATTTAATGAATTAAAAGATAAACTTACATGTGCACCTTGCTTGGATTATCCTAACTTCACAAAGCTGTTCATAATTTGCACAGATGCTTCTCTCAAAGGTTTAGGTGCTGTATTGAGGCAAGAGGATAAACGAGGTAAATACCAACCCATTGCTTTTGCCAGTAGGCAAATAAAAGGAGCAGAGAAAAATTACTGTGTAACAGACTTGGAAGCCCTAGCGGTAATATTTGCTCTACAGAAATTCCGTAACGTCAGGTACGGATATGAAATTCATCTATACACAGACCACAAGCCTCTTGTGGGCATGTTCCATGAAAAACTCCTCTCTGGGAGGAGAGCATGATGGAAATGTAAAATCCAGAATTACAATGTAAATATTCACTATATAAAAGGCAAAGTGAACGTAGCAGCAGATGCCTTATCACACAACCCATTAGCCAACGTCGCTACAATAAGTCCACGAGAATCACTCCCCAACAAGGATGAATCGATCCCCACAATTTAAGAAATCTCACAAGCATAAAGACAGGACCCAGTATGGTCCAAAGTAATATATCACCTCGAGTCAGGCGATGATGTGCTATTACCCAAGTTACAGGTACCACTTGAACAATTCACAATGGTAAACAATGCCTTATATAGGGTAAATCCAGGATAACCAAACCATAGAAAAAATATTAGGCAGTTAGTTACTCCTAGTACAATGATACCACACATTTTAAGGGCAGTACACGATAGTCCACATGCAGGACATCCTGGCAAGGACAGGACAGTTAGACAGGCCCGGATGTCATATTACTGACCAACGTTATGCAAAGACATACATACTCACATAGACAAATGTGAGTCATGTGCGAAACATAAAGGTTACACGATATGACCTGCACCGTTAGGTAAATACCCAGTCTCTAACCTACCATGGGACGTTGTCGCGGTTGATTTACTTAAATTACCCTTAACTACCAATCACAGTCAATATCTATTTGTTGCTACTGATCATTTCTCACAATATGTGATCTTGGTTCCAATTAAGGATAAAACAGCAGAAACAGTCGCACGGGTATTCATTGATAGTGTGATCTGTAGGTTCACCACACCAAAGGTGCTAATAAGTGACAATGGTGGTGAATTTAACTGAAATTTTGCAGGAAATTTGTAAACAATACAATATTAAGAAGGTTAATATCTTGGCCTACCATCCAGCTTCCAATGGATTGGTGGAAAGGCAGAATAAGAAAATATAGATGTACTACAGCACATCCTCAATGACAGTTATGCAAACTGGGATGACTGGATCCCAAGAGTTGAAGCATCACTCAATTGTGCAATTAATAAATCCATAGGAGATACACCTCATTTCATCATTTACGGGTCTGACAAATGTCTCCCTTACGAAACGTTAGAAGGCGAGCAAATTCTCATATATAATTATGAAGATTATCCTAAACTTCGCTTATTTGAATTTCAAGAAATACACACAAGGGTAAAGAAACAGTTAATGATGTCTAAGGAAGAAATGACAGAATCATTCAATAAGAAGGCAAAAGAATCAAACATCAGCATAGGTGATACTGTCTATGGCCTCATTCACACTAGAGACAACAAACTGTCACCAAAATTTGAAGGCCCATATAGAGTAATTAAGAGAAGAGCTAATAAGGCAGTGATTAAGTCACTATCGAGTGATGAAGAAAAAGAAATACATATTGATCACTTAAAAAAGGTCTCAAGAAACTTAGCTTGCAACTATAAAGCACCGGACATGACCGAAAATCCTAGTACACACTGTGAAAATAAGCCTGAAGCAATAAACACATATCAGAATAAATTGCGGTCGCATACCAAACAGACAAACATAGGTGCAACCAATACAGCTCTCACCGTAACAAGGCATATACGTGACTCAGGAATCGATTTAGACTCCTTTTATAGGTAAGAACGGATATCTAATACAGTTGTTCTTTCGGTAGGTAAAGATGAGGCGAATAATTCCATGGATCATGTTCCTGTTGATATCAAGAGGATCACCTCACTTGCATCCTCAACATATAATACGGCATGGGTGCCTGATCGCCCCAACAGCCTCAATGGCAATAGTACAAGACATAATAAGTACCGAAATTAGTCTGGATGTACTGCAAGATATACCAATGATGTTACAGAAAATATCAGGACCATTCAGAACTCTGGAAGTGGTATTAACACACCCTTCTTCATATGATCACCCCACACAGGAGGTAGCTGAATTAATGAAATTAACTGATTGGAAGCTAGAACAGGCTAAGCACGTAATGATCACCATGATCCAAGACATCCCATCAGCTGGGAGTAACACACTTAGGACAGGAAACAACTTCACGAATACACGTAACAGATGCGGTTTGTTCGACTTAGGTGGAGCAATTTTAGGGAACATTTTTGGACTAGCTACAGAAAATGATCTAGAGGAAACAAATAACAAATTTAACAAAATAGCACAAGTTCTCTCATACCAACATAAGTTGACTGACACTCAGAACACCTTAATGCTGACGATTGTAAAGAACCTAAGGAAAGCAGAAGCATCAACTCTAGGAATTGTGGATAAAGTAAATGCACTAGAAGGTAACAATACACTATTCCAACACTTCTCAGTGATCATGGAACATATTGCCTTAATAATACTACAGTTGGACAACACCAGGGCTCAGTATCAGTCTTTCATGAAAGGAATTGCTAATGCAGGTAATGGAGGGATCACTATTAATTTACTACCCATTCACAACCTCAGGCAAATCATTAATCAAGGCATACATAAGCATGGTTTGAAACCTTTGTTTCAGGAAAGAAATTTAATGTTATATTATCCATACCTGGAAGCAACACTGACAACAACATTGAAAGTAGTCCATGTACCGTTCGTAACAGATGACTTTTTCACAGTCTATCAAATATACCCTTTTCCTTCTAAGAGAGATGACTCATTAGTCACCATCAACATCAAAACAGAAGTCATCATGGTTTCCGAGAAACAGGACGCCGTAGCTTTCACTAGCGACACAGCAATGGAACACAAATGTCGCACATCATTACATGCATTTCACCTTTGTCCTGCGTACATCTTCACGTTTCAGCCAGCTGAGACAGTCCCTTGTGAAATGGCTATCATAAAAAATCATGACATCCCTCATCATTGCAACTTCACATTTGCGCCAGATAAACTCGTTCATCATCAACGCATTGGACATTCACAGTTCTTCTACTTCACTCAAAATACATAAGTTTTTGTGACTTGCCCAGATACATCTCCAGTCCATACATCAGCATCTGGTTTATACATCTCACCAGATTACTGTGCAGTCCTGACACCTACATTATCCACCTTGCCCACTAAAAACCATTATGCCATTCTCAACCACACACACAAGTACTTCCAGCCATTGCCTACGATGAACTTAAATGCAAGCTCATACATTAAGTTGACTTCACCCAAGTATGAAACCATGCAACTAATAAATACGACAATACAGCCTTGGGAAGAATACAGTAGGATTCTGTTTAACCCATATTATGTATACAGCCCAGCTCCAGCCATCTTTGTGATTTTCTCCATTATATTTGTTGTATTACTTTTGGCCATGCACAGAATGGAAGCGAGAATTGCTAACCTTGAATAAGTGTTTAAGAACTGTTCTGTACAAGTGAGACAAACTGTGTAAATAGTGTATATACTGTACATATGTTTTGTATAAAATAATGAATTATGGGTTACACATAATATAGGCTTACTTTAATTATACTATTATATCTCATTTATATATGAATATATACAGCAAGTCCTTCTCATATATAATGTATAACTGACTACATTAGACTTGCCATTGTATTATTTTAATATTACTATTATACAGTATACAGTATGTACAATTCTATAACTACAATGACTACATTATCCCAATTATGTAACTTTTACAATATTATGTACTTCACTTACTTGACTTACATGTTGATTGTAATATGTATTAATATATTAAGGACAATATTTCCTGTCGTTGGTACGACAGCGGGCGTGATCGAGCGATTTGTAGGCATAATATGTTATAACAATACTCTATGTAAGTACTGTAAGTAACTGTATAGCTATAGGTAACAATATGTAAAACAGGTAGTTATGTCTGAGCTCTTCAGGAAGAGTTAGAGAACACATCCCCTTACCCAGACTAATCAAGAATGCCTAACACCCTGATCATGTGGCGGAAACGTGGCCGACACACACACACACACACACACAAACGTACGACCACACACTTTAGCTGGAAGCTAGAGGGAGATATAAGTCCCATATCACATGTAGGAAGGTTAGAAAGACAGTGGGATCAGACAGAGAAAGGGAGAGAGAGAAGGGGATAGAGAATGCCCGAGCACAATTACGGCAGAGTAAGGAGAAAGGGAAGCCTGGCCGTCATGCTAAGATCGTTGTAAATCGCTATCAAGATAAATGTACAATAAAACTCAGTAACCCAAGAGTACTGTAACCTACCTTCGTTGATAATACGTCTCACGACTTTATTCTGGTTGTATTAAATAACCCATCATCAACTTCCCAACAAGTACCTCCGACCACGCTACCGAGATTGGTGTGCAGTGGTAACAACAAACCCATCTACGAAAAACTACGCCACCGAGATTGGTGTGCAGCGGTAACAACGAACCCATCTACGAAAAACTACATTAAACTACAATAAATCACATCACCGAGACACCAACTTCACCGGACATTCCTGACCCGAACCTAAATCAGAAAACCACCTACCTACCTCGCTACTGGACATGCATAGCACTTATTTAAGACCCCATTCACATAAATAATTGGAAAAAAGCATGAATTAATCGAATTTTAACCCAAAAATGATGAATTTGAGGTGAGTAGGCAGGGGTGTTCACGAGTTGGCAGGTTAGAGTAAGTAAGTATCGGACGTGGCAATCACTATGAAAATCATCATTTCTCACATCTTATGCACTAAAATATGGGATACAAAGCATCAAATAAATAAATTGTTACCAGAAAAAGAGTTACGTATGGCAAAGGTGTTCACTGTTCACCAACAGCACCGGTCATTCTTGACCGTAACCTAACCTAACCTAAATCAGAAAACCACCTACCTACCTCCCTACCGGACATGCATAGCACTTATCTAAGACCCCATTCACATAAATAATGGGCACAAAGCATGAATTAATCGAATTTAACCCCAAAATGATGATTTTGAGGTGAGTAAGGCAGGGGTGTTTGCCAGCTGACTACATAATGAAAGTAAGGAAGAGACATGATAATTACTAATGAGAAAATCACCTTTTCACAGCCTATGCACTCAAATATGGGACACAAAGCATGAAGTAAATAAAATGTAACCAGAAAAATTATGATTTAGAGGTGTGTAGGGCAAAAATGTTCACCAGTTGACTAGATAGTGAACATATGTAAGAGACATAGTAATCACTGAGAAAATCACCTCTTTCTCAGCCTGTGCACTCAAATATGGGACACAAAGCATGAAGTAAATAAAATGTAACCAGAAAAATTATGATTTAGAGGTGTGTAGGGCAAAAATGTTCACCAGGTGACTAGACGGTGAATGTATGTAATAGACATGGTAATCACTGAGAAAATCACCTCTTTCACAGCCTGTGCACTCAAATATGGGACACAAAGCATGAAGTAAATAAAATGTTACCAGAAAAATTATGATTTAGAGGTGTGTGGGGCAAAAATGTTCACCAGTTGACTAGAGTGTGAACGTATGTAAGAGACATGGTAATCACTGAGAAAATCACCTCTTTCACAGCCTGTGCACTCAAATATGGGACACAAAGTATGAAGTAAATAAAATGTAACCAGAGAATGAGGATTTAGAAGTGATTATGGAAAATATTTAGCAGTTGACAATGTTTACTTACATGTCCATGATTGTTGTTTACCCCCACCTCTAAGGTTTTTACAGTGGTCATAATTGCTCTTGAAGCATGTCCAGTAATCCAGTGTTTAACTACACTTAATCCTTAGCACTGTGACTTATGATTATTTAAACAAGAACGAAAATACCGCAAACAATCGGACAGCCGTCCACTGTCCACGGGAGTTGAGACAGAACTAGGAGGATGGGGGCAGCACGGGAAGGGAGCTGGTCGGCGCCCGCGGGAAATTCAAACTGACGTGGTTGGATAAATTGGATTTTTTTTTTTTTTTTTTTTTGCAATTTTTGGGCATTTTGGGGTTTCGACCATCAGCCTATGATGTCCGAACAGTGAAGTCACTGGATAGTGGTCATCCGGATAGTAGAGAGATTACTGTAATATGGTTGATGACAATGATGATGATGATGATGATGATATGGCTAAAAATTATGATGATGATGATGATGATAATATGGTTGATGACGATGATGATGACCAAAGACAAGGAGAGATATGAAGAGTAAAACACCATGCAATATACTGTACCATGAGAGGTCGCGGTCCGAGGAAGATCTCTCGCTCATGGTTGAAAGTTCCGATTAGTTTTACTCGCTGGTATTCCAACTCGTCAAGCACCTCCAAACTGATAGGAAAGGAAAATCATCATCATCATCACCATCAATACTAAAATCACTTTCAACATCATCACTACCATAAGCATCATCATAAGTCACTATCATCATTATCATCAGCAGCATCATTGTCATTTTCTTCACAATAATCATCACTAAAATCACAGTCAACATCACCACTGCCATGACAAAATCATCACCACTGAAGTCACTGTCATCAACATAATCATTCTTTTCATCATTATCAATCTCCAGGTTACTTTGTCCTAACATACCTCTCCCATTCTCTCAAACGGACTTCTAATCCCTCCCCCCCCCACTCTCTCACCAAGGAACTACTCCAACTCTCTTTTTTCATATCACACTGGGTCTGTCTATTCCAACATTTCCCTCACTCTCACTTTCAAAATTTTCATTAAAATAATTATCATCACCACCACCATCATAATCAACATAATTAACATCAACATTAGCATTTTCATTATCACCATCACCATCAACCTGATCAGCATCACTCACCATCATCACTCTCTTCATCAACTGCATCATAAACATCACTGACCAAATCAGAATCATGATCATCATCATCACTCGCTTCATCATCACCATCATCAACAACATCATTAAAATCACAACCATCATCAGTAACATTATTAGTCATCATCACTATCCTTCCACTTCAATTTGTCTCCCACACTTCATTATTCCATCAACTTAATTTCTACAATATAATTACTGTATACTCCTTGTCATCTTTCCACCTCTTCCTCAGTCTTCTCTCTTTTCTTCCACTACCACTGCTTCTTTTCTCTTCCTTGTTACCCATTCTTTTTCAGTTTTTCTCTTCATACTCCCTGTTATAGTATGAAGTAAAACTTCATTATATGTCACCTTTTTATTTTCTTTTTTGGAGCTCATTCCTCAATAAAATGGTAAAAATATTGTAACTTCAAGTTTCATATATACAGTACTGTACCTAAAAAGCTGATATGCCAGTTCCCTGAATTTACAGCAGCTTAAGTATTGCAAAAAAAATAGTGATATTTTGGAACACACCACTGACATACAACAAATACCACCTGTACAATGGTCCCTTGGTTATCGAGCATAACTGCTACCAAACATGGCATGTGATAACAGAACTGTGCACTAACAAAAGAACAGAACCAAGGTTTATCCTAATCAGTACCAGGCATCCCAAGTGAAAGCCCAAAATTTCCCTTTCACAACAATTTAGACCCACTAAATACATACATACTGGTACAGTTAGTATCAGAAACACATAAAGGCACAGTTATGTTATTAGCAAGTGATGAAAAGGGCACTATGAGGATGAAACACATACCACAGAGAAACCTGAGAGGTTTGAGGTAAGGGGTTCTGAGGCTAGTGGGCGGAGTGTTAGTGGTCTTCATCACATGGAATAACTCCCTGAGCAGGGCCACATCTCTGAATCCTAGCCATCAGAAACTATAGACACTGCACCATCACTGTCAGCAGAAATCAGTTCAGGTGCATGACAATGATGCTTTTTGGCTGAAAAATGAGCTATGATAGCAAGAGTGCAGATTTTTATCTCACAGTCATAAAAAAAACCACTATAACCAAGGGATCACTGTACTTCACTTCTACACAAAGCCAGCCTACACATAACATCTACAATATATGTAGGTTAAATGCTTCTTGACCCCTTCAACAAGATGATGTACTACTGTATACTGTACAGTCAGCTCTCCCTCAACCCCTAAACCACGGGTCATCACTTTCGTGACGGTCGGGTGCTATGGATCATACCGCAGGGCGTCACTTCTGTGACTGTGGTTTTTTTAATTCGCCCAGGCTTTCAGGTGGTGACTTGTATCATCTATCAGCACTGCCAATGTCCAACAATAGTCAGAGCTGCTAATGTCATCAGTACTCCCATCCATTGTTGACAATTTAGCTGTTTTCCCCCATTCTAGATTCCCCTCCCTACCTCCACTCCATTACCCTCTCGTGTCGTCTACTCAGCCGCTCTGCGCTAAGTAAATCTTCCTCGGATTTTTCCACTGTTTTCATCCATTGAAATGAGCCTTATGCCCTATTCTTATACAAAATAATATATATATAAAAAAAATAAGGTAATTGATAGTGACATACACCTGGAATTGGCTAATTATCACTTGGTAACATCCAACCTGAACTCGTTCGCTAATTTCCCGTTTTTTTTTTTTCCCGTGAAATATGCCGTATGAGCTACTCTTGTAATATAAATGTATATAAGAAAGGAAGGGAGAAGCCTGTGTGATATTTATATTCACCTGGAACTACCTAATTTATTATGTACAATATTGTCTAGATTTCCTACGACTTATTTCTTAGCATATACATTAGCAGATGACTTTTTCAACTCTTGGCTACCGAGATACGTATTGTACATTCAGTTCGCTCTCGTCCTTCACGGTGAAATCATGTCGCAGTCGCGCCCCTCCATTTCTGCCCCTTTTGCGCCCATTATAAAAGGCCCTGTGACCTCTACCCCTACTAAACATCGTGTGGAAAGCGGTAAAGGACTGTAGATATATATAAGTGTAATAAAGTACTAGAAATAATAAAGTGTGAGTGTGTACATGAGTAAGAAATGACAGAATACCAGCTGCGAATTAGTGCGAGTGGGAGGCTCGTACATGCTCATATTTTACATTGCTTTCAGTTTTTTTTTTTTTTTTGAGTATGGATTCCAAACTACTTGGAAATCATTGAATAGTGTTTCTAGTGTTAAGATCTGGCAGTGGTATTCATATTAAGGGAAGTCGGGAAGTGTAAAGTGGAGACTTAGTTACCCAACTTCAGAAGTCTCCACAAGTCCTACAGTAGTCGACAAGTGCTAAAAAAAAACATCCCAGGAGAAAGCTGAAGGTATGTGCCATATGCATATGTAATTATAATATTCTAGGACTAATAACTGATTTTTAGCAAATATTTAATATTCTAGGACTAATAACTGATTTTTGGCAAATATTTTTTTAAAGTCAGTCAGAGCGCGAATATCCTCGCGGGATGGGCACGGCGGCCCTCCAACAACCCCGTGGTTTAAGGGTTAATGTGCGATATGAGTGTGCAAACCACTCATAACACGGAAGGCAATTTTTGAGGCCAGGAAATGGTCAAAACGCGAATATGACAGATATAATGTGGGTGAAAAATCTGCCCATTTTCTCGGAAACCATACATACTATGATGCGACATTTGGGATTACGTGGCCTGAGGCCACAAATTATGGTTTAAACAGTCATTGCGCGAAAATTTCACTCATAATGCCGTGGGAACAGACATAACACAGGCAGCGATAGCCATAGCACCAATTGCATTCAGCCAATGACGTATGGCTGTCACATGTCTGAGCAGGGTGTCCTCACAGTCCACTGAGCATGCCTGCCCCACTTGAGGCTACTCTCTTCCCGCACTCTGGCTCCACAGCATACATGCTGTGTGTTACCTTTGCTCTTTTTTTTTTTTTGCCGCCTGACCCAGCCCAACCATGCTGCCACACCTTGATCCAGTGAGACATCGAAAGAGTCCGACCAAGGAGCAAAAGCTTGATGTCATCAAGCGAGAGAGAAGAACGTAATTGTGCCATTGCCAAGGTGTATCAAGTCAACAAGTCAACTATTCGTATGATCCTGGGGAAGAAGGATGCCATTATGAAGACTGTGTGGGCCTACGGGGCATCTCCAATGAACCAGAGGATTTGAACGTCTGTCCCAGCGCTTGTTATGATAGAGAGGTTCCTAGTACAGTATGTACTTGAACTGAAAAGAGAGGAAGGAGTTCCAATTGACTCCACTGACATAAGGACAGCCTGCCACCTGTATGATGTAGCTTGCCATAAGCTGTCCCAACCCCCATGAATGACAAGAGGATTCGAGTGTCTGACCCAGTGCTTGTTATGATGGAGAGGTTCCTGGTCATGTACTTGAACCAAAAGGAGAGGAAGGAGTTCCAAGTGACTCCATTAACATAAGGAGGATGGCCTGCCACCTGTATGCTGTAGCTTGCCCTAAGTTGTCCCAACTCCCAGGCAGATTGAAGGCATCGAGTGGTTGGATTGCCAAGTGTTGGAAATGGAAGGATTTGAAAAGAGTACAGGTGACAGAAGAACGAGTGTCAGCAGATGCTGGAGCAGCTTAGGCATTTGTGGATGTCCTAAAGGGAATCATCATGGATGGAGGTTACACTCCGGAGCAAATTTATAACATAGATGAGGCAAGGTCTCCGATACAAGAGGATGCCAAGGACTACCTATATCTCAAGAGAAAACAGGCAAGGCAGAGGTAGAAAGTTGATGAGGTAAGCATCACTCTACATTTGTCTTGCAATGCTGCAGGCCATAAGTTGAGGCCATTACTTGTAAGTAAAGAAAAAAAAAAAATCTAAGTGCTTTAAGCAGTTAAAACACATGACTGAGTCAAGTTTATTGGGAAAAATCAAAGATAGGGTGGATGACTAGGGATATATGGCATAGGTGGTACAAGAAATATTTTATTCCTGATGCAAGGAGAAGGTGTGAGGAGTTGGGCATACCATTTAAAATCCTTTTGGTGCTTGACAATGCACCAGGGCACCCAGCCTACTTGGAGGGTTTGTATGAAAATGTTAAGGTAATGTTTTTCCCAGCTAACATGACTTCCCACCTGCAACTCCTGGACCAGGAGATGATAGCTTCTTTGAAGTACTATTATGAGATGATCATGTCTGAGTATCTGAGAGAGACCATAGACAGTTGTGAGGAGGAACATCTCCTCCAAGAGAGAGTGCTTGATGGTGATGAGGATTGGGAGGCATCTGATAAGGTTTTGGATGACCCAGCAGATCCCCAGCCAGCTCCCTCCCATTAGCCTCAGCCTGACCCAGCTGAACCGTTGCCCTATTCTTCTCGTGTGCCTCAGCCTGACCCCTCACAGCATCGCCTTTTAACTGTGGCAGCTTTTTGGAAAGAGTACAATATGAGGAATGTTGTCATGAACATTAGTAAGGGATGGGATTGGGTGTCTGTGGCAACAATAAATCAGGCCTGGCGCAAGCTGGTACCTGAGTTGTGTGCTGCTAGAGCTGTTGAGGTGCAGTCACTACAGTCTGTGTGGAAGGAAACAGTATGAGCGTGCAGAGCTGTGCCAGGCTGTGAGGTGGTGCAAAAGGAGGATTTGGTCAAGGATGTGGAGGGCAAAGGGGACGCCATGCAATGCACTGATGAGCTCGATGGGAAACACCTTGAGGCAGAGGAGCAGGGGGATCAGGCCGAGACACGAACCACGACACCAGTTATGACCCTGGGTCACATAAATAACATCTTGTATGGTGCAGAGGTGCCCAAGGAAGCCATCATGGTTTATGAAGGGGATGAGGTTCAGAAGGCTGATATGCTGGACACTGTGTTGCATGCAATGCAACCATATGAAGAGCTAAGGCTAGAGAAAATACGAAAATGCCACCAGACTCTACTCTACTCACCCAATACTTTCGTCCTCAACAAATGCCAGAGCAGCAAGAGCCAGACAAAGATGCTATGACTGTGGGTTCCCTTGACTATGAGGGGTTTGTGTAGGAGGCAGAAGAGTTGCAACAGAGGATTGTGGATTTATCTTCTTCCTCACATGAGGACTCCATGCAACCTGTGTGGCAAGAGAACCATGCTGGGGACTAATAGGAGTCCTGCCCTGCCTTGGAACCTCACTCCCCCTCCCACCAGCAAGCCCACAACCTCTACAATTCAAGGTGAGGAATCCTCCAGTGTTAGTATACAATGAAGTCATTATTAGCCCTTGAACATCAACGCCTGATCCGACTTGCACCAACACTAACGTGGGGTTGACTGAACCCCATTTTTGGAAAAAGAAAAAGTAAAATTTAAAATTTATTCATTTCCTCAGCATACTGTATATAGAAAATATGGCTTTTGTACTTCAATCTCAGTGAAAAATGAATAACTCAAGACTGAATCTTAAAATTAAGGTGAGTAACTAAAGAAAAAAAAAAAAAGTGTAAAAATACTAAGATTTACTAAGTGACTATGCTATACGGAGAAACTGCAGCTGTGGGCCTGACTGTGAGCACACAAACTCCCTGGTCATGGGAAGCCTCCACTAACATACCCACAGCCCTGAGGCAGTACATGTACTAGGAACTGTGAGGAAGAGAGACAAAAAAGTTTTTTTTTTTTTGGGTTGAGGGGACCCCAAGCGTACTTTTCAACACACAACGAAAAAGCTAGCTACACCACACTGCTCCTTTCAAGAGCAGCTGTAGTGGCATGAAGGTACTGGGAGACCCAGCGTCCTGGGCCTCTTATCTCCCCATGAACCATGTTATCACCCCCTAGCGTGGGGTCACCTCAACCCCATGTTAGTGTTCCAGGGTTAGGTTGGTAAATGTCCTGGGAAAAATCCTTGAAAATTGCCCCCCAAAATGAACTTGGGGCTGGCTTGGGTAGCATGAAACCCTATAACATGCAAACATATGGCCCTACAACGCGAAAATCTCATAAAGCAGGACCTTCCGGGGACAATATTTGCGTGTTATGTGAGATCTCGCTGTACTGTTATTCTCAGAGCTTCTGCATAATCTGATATAGCTTATATGGAGACCTCTTGTATCGGAAAAGAACTTTAATTCCTTCAGTTAGAAAAAATTATCCTATAATGATTGAAACTGTCAAAAAAAAAAAAAAAAAAAAAGGCAAATGCATCACAATGAAAGGCTGAAAGTGAGGCATGACTTTGGTCCATGGGTGAAAGGTTTCCAACTTCCTAAAGCAACTTTTACAGACACACACCAATTACTGACCTTCCATTCTTGTGTTCTACAATAAAGAACTTACTCCTTAGGAAAATCAACAGGAGGTGCTGTCGTCTTTGCCTGCAGTTCTGCTATAAGATTCAGCTTCCACTTTCTCCGCTGAACTTGCCAGGTGCCAAGGCAGAAAGTTCCAGCTGGGACCAGCTGTACAAACAGGCAAATAGAATATGAATTAAAATACTTTGCTGTAGAAGATACAGGATAAACTGTCATTATCATCATCATCCTTTCCCATTCAAGAATGGGATGAGAAGTCTAGCTATCTATCTATCGCCAGATGCCTCAATCCTGTAAGGGAAGGACACAAACAAATCGCCTCCATGTCGCCCTATCCAATGCCATTTCACTGCCTTGCTCCCAGCTCACACCCCCTCTCTCATATATCTCTCCACTCCATCCCTCCATCTCATCATCAGCCTCCTCCTCCCTCTCTCCCCCCCTCCACCTCACTCGCATACTCTCCTCGTTAGTCTTTCGCTCTCCGTCCTCTCCATATGGCCAAACCATCACAATGTATTTCTCCTAATGCTTTCTATCACATCCACATCCATACCACAATGCTTCTTTATTTCCTCATTTGTCAGTCTGTCTCTCCACATAACTCCACATCCACATTTACACCACAATCCTCCTTCACTTCCTCATTTGTCAGCTCTCCACATAACTCCACATGCTCTTCTCAACTAACTCATTTCCACCGCTCTCACTCTTGCCTTGTGTCCTTCCAACATGGTCCAAGCTTCACTTCCATATGTTAGGGCTGGTATCACAATACTGTCATGCAGCGACTTTTTTACTTCCATGCTCACTTCCCTGTTCCTTATCACTGCTTTCAAAGAACCAGCAACCTTCTTCCCTGTTGTACCTTTTCAAGCAATTCACCCTCTGAACTTCCATCCTTACTTTATCACACAACCCAAGTACTTAAATGCACTCACATTTTCCATTTCCTCTCCATCCAGCCTCACTGTACATTCAGTGGCTTCATTTCTCTCAAAGACCATAACTTTATTCTTCCCTACACTCACCTTTATATTCCATTGCTTACACACTCTCTCAAACTCATTCACCAAGCTTTCCAGTTCCCCTTCGTCTTCACTTAACAATACAATATATTCTGCACACAACAGTACAGCAAGTTTCCATACACTGCCCTCACTCATCAGGGTCATTCATCATTCACTCCCCTACCTTGTACCTCTTTTATAACCCTATCCATATACAGATTGAACAACCATGGGGACACAACACATCCCTGTTTCAATCCAACAACTAAATAGAAAAAATTCACTCAGTTCACTATCCACACACACTGCAGCACTGGCACCCTCATACATACTCTTCATGGCATTCAACAACTTCCCATCTACTCCATATATTCTTAACACTGTCCACATCCCTTGTCTATCCACCCTGTCATATGCTTTCTCCAAATCCGTGAAGGCCAGATACAACTTCTTTCCCTTCTCTAGAAACTTTTCCACTAAAGATCTATGAATGAATATCTGATCTACACTGCAGCACCAGTCGACCAGGGCAGTACTCCCAAGGAGGATGGAAAGCTGATGACAGGGAGAGCTGGAGCTCCCGTTTCATCAGCCCTCAGGACTTGTTCCTGACCATCCTCCTTTGCTGAACTTTTTCAGTGTCTCAGTTACACAGAGAGTAGACCAGCATGCTCTCCAATACAAATTTCTCTAACTGTCAACACCAAACTACATACACACTACACACTACACTTCCTTTTCAAAATTTATCTTCGAAATGGCGCACAAAAATCATGCCTCGGAGTCCCCAGGGGGGGGGACCATAAATGCCCCAACCATCCGCCCCTCTCCCGGTGACGACTGAAAGAGCTGCCTGGAACCACCGTCTGACTCACTCCTTCTTCATTTCTGTAACATTCGCGGCCTTTCCTCTAACTTTCACGCTGTCGAGCACCACCTCTTCTCCTCTAAACCTCACCTTCTCTTTCTCACTGAGACTCAGCTGTCTGAGGCAACTGACAGCAAACCCTTTTCTGTATCCTCCTACTTTCTCTATTCTCGTTTCAAAGCCAAAGGTGGCTGTTGCGTATATGTACGCAACGATTTATCTTGCTCTCGTGTTCCTGAACTTGATTCTTCTGAATTCTCTACTCTCTGGCTTCGGCTTTCCTGTCATTCTCTGACTAAATATATCTGTGCTGTTTACTTATCTCCTAATTCTACTGACTATCAAAAATTCTTTGACTATCTTACTTCTACGATGGAACACATTCTATCCATTTCTCCTTTCTCTGAAATCTCCATTCTAGGAGATTTCAATGTTCACCACCACCTTTGGCTCTCCTCTCCTTTCACTGATCCACCTGGTGAACAAGCCTACATCTCTTCTATCCTTAATGACCTAGAGCAGCTTGTACAGCACCCTATCCGTATCCCTGACCGCCTTGGAGAGAGTTCCAACATACTTGACCTTTTCCTAACAACTAATCCTTCTGCTTACACTGTTCATCTTTTCTCTCCGTTGGGCTCCTCCGATCATAATCTTATTACCTTATCATGTCCAATCGCTCCAGTACGGCCTGTGGACCCTCCAAAGAAACGCCGCCTGTGGCACTTTGGAGCTGCAGATTGGGAGTACCTCAGGCAGTACTTCTTTGATTTTCCGTGGAATGATTATTGCTTCTTTGGCCGGGAGCCATCTGAGTGTGCCTTGTGCGTTACGGAGGTTATTCTCTCGGGCATGGAAGCATACATTCCTTTCTCATATCCTCTGACTAATGCAAGAAAGCCTTGGTTTAATCACGCTTGTTCTAATGCTGTCCGCAACAAGGAGAGGGCCTATAAGAGGTACCGGAGCCAACCCACCCCTGAATCACACCTTTTATATATTTCTGCCCGGAATCGTGCTAAGTCTGTTCTTCGCTCTGCTAAAAACAATTTCATCCGTGCTAAATGTTCCCAACTCTCCAACTCGAATTCTTCTCGCTCCTTCTGGCACCTTGCCAAAAACCTTTCTAACAACTTTACCTCATCATCCTTCCCTCCTCTTTTCTACTCTGATGGCTCTGTAGCTATTTCTTCTACTGATAAAGCAGATCTCTTTGCTCAGACTTTCTCCTCCAATTCCACCTTAGACGATTCCGGTGCTATTCCTCCATCACTTCCCCCCTCTGACTTCCT
>JAGKTI010002765.1:37367-49536 GCA_018397915.1 Birgus latro
GGACGATCTCTTTGTCCAGGCTATTCCACAGGTCTATACATCTATACGGAAAACTAAATTTCTTGATGTCCTTCGAGCAGCTTGGCTTCTTTAGTTTCATTCCGTGTCCTCTTGTTGCTCTCTCATCCCACACAAACAGATTTTCTCTGTCAATTTTATCTACTCCTATCATGGTCCTGAACACTGCAATCATGTCACCCCTCTTTCTCCTTTCCTCTAAGGAGGGCAAATCCAGCCTTTCCAGCCTCTCCCTGTATGGCAAATCTGCCAGACTAGGGACCATCTTGGTTGCTGTTCTTTGTATTCTCTCAATCTTGGTTATATCTTTCTTTTTGTGTGGGGACCACACTACTGCTGCATATTCTAACCTGGGCCGGATCATGGCCACTATCAATTTTTTCATCATCTCCTCATCCATGTAATGAAATGCCACTCTTATATTGGTCAAGAGTTTATATGTCTCTCTCACTATCTTATTTATGTGCTTTTCAGGTGACAAACTATCCTGGACCAGCACTCCCAAATCTTTCTCTTCTCTCGCTTTTCTAATTGGTTCATTACCCATCAAATAATTCAATGATGGCCTCTTGGTACTTTTACCCATTTCCAATATTTTACATTTTTTTGCGCTGAATTTCATTTCCCACATCCGGCTTCAATCATATATCCTATCCAGATCCTCCTGTAGCATTTTACAGTCCTCTTCAACCTCTACCTTTCTCAAGATCTTTGCATCATCAGCAAACAGGCTTGCGTAGCTGTTCACTCCATCTACCATATCATTTACATAAATCAAGAACATTACTGGTGCCAACACCGAGCCCTGTGGGACACCACTTGTTACTTCTCTCCATCCAGATGTCCTGTCCTTTATTGCTGTCCTCATTTGTCTGTCACTCAAAAAGTCTCTCATCCATTCCAGGAGGCTTCCCTTCAGTCCTCCTATATGCTCTAATTTAAATAATAGTCTCTTGTGGGGTACTTTGTCAAAGGTCTTCTCCAGATCTAAGTACACACAATCCACCCAACCGTCTCTCTCTTGTAGCACGTCAATCGCCCTTGAGTAGAAGCTCAACAAGTTGGAAACACATGACATTCCACTTCTGAATCCAAACTGACTTTCGGTCAAAATATTCATCTCTTCCAGATATTTTATCCATCTATCTTTCAGGATTCTCTCACACAATTTTGCAACCATGCTGGTTAGGGACACTGGTCTATAATTCAGGGGTTCTTCCTTGTTTCCTCCCTTATAGATTGGCACCACATTTGCCCTCTTCCATTCCCGAGGCACTTTTCCCTCTTCCAAGGAGCACACAATTAAACTGTGAATCTTATCCGCCAGTTGTTCTCTGCATTCCTTCAGAACCCAATTAGAGATTCCATCCGGTCCTGGGGCCTTCCTTACATCTTGAGCTCCCAGTAATTTATACACTTCCTGCACTTCCACTTTTATATCTTTTATCACTACATTTCTAATCACTCCCTCTCCTTCCACAAACTCCCTTTCCTTAGTGAAAACCGACTGGAAACATCTGTTCATTACTTCAGCTTGCATTACTGCATCCTTGTAGACCTCTCCTTCTACTTTCAGTTTGGTGATTCCTTCCCTTTGCTTCAATTTGCCATTAACAAATCTATAAAACAATTTGGGTTCATCCTTACATTTGTCAATTATACCTTTTTCAAAGTTCCTTTCTTCCTCTCTACGTATTCTTGCATATTCATTTCTAGTTCTTTTATATTCTTCCTTTATTCTGATATTACCTCTCTTTCTCCATTTGTTCCATGCCATGTCCCTCTCTTTTTTTCGCTATTATACACCTTCTATTAAACCACACCTTTTTCCTGTTTTCTTTCCCACTTACTCTTGGCACATATTTTTCCACTCCCAAATTGTAGAGGTCTAAAAAGATATCCCACTTCCTCTGTATCTCTCTTGTTTCCCTGAATTTTCTCCAGTCCGCATTTTCAAAACAATTTCTCAATTCTGCAAAGTTTGTTTTCCCACAGTTGTATCTTCCTTGCCTATAAAGCTCATCTCTTGGCACCACGTTCCCTATTATTATCTGGAACTCAATGACCACATGATCACTTTTTCCTATAGGACATAGATAATTTAATGATTCAATTACATCAGGTTCCCTGGATAGTAGCAAATCTAATCTTGCTGGTGTGTCATCACCTCTGAATCGTGTCTCTTCTTTAACCCACTGTGTCATTACATTATTCATTGCTATATTTAACAATTTAGTGCCCCACGAATCTTCGCTGCCTCCCGAGTCCCATTCCTCCCAGTTCACCTCTTTACAATTAAAGTCACCCATTAGGATTGTATTGTTGCTATTCTCGATCACTTTCTGTAGATAACTAACCATGTCTGACAACATCTCCTGGTATTCATCATCATTCCATGCTCTTGTCTTAGGGGGAACATATCTCTCTTACCATTCTCCCCAGTTTCTAATTTCAAGTTTATGGCTTCAGCCCTGCCCTCTGCCATTTCCACAGTATCTACGTTTATACTGTCCTTCACTGCAATCATCACTCCTCCTCCCATTTTTTCTTTTCTGTCTCTTCTCCACAGTTTGTATTTCCCACCTCCCATATGAATATCAATATCTTCTTTCAATTTAGTCTCTACAAAGCACATAACACAGGTTCGTGTTCCCTCAAAAAATCATTGATTTCTAATCTCGCCGATATTAGTCCATCAACGTTTGTGTACGCCACTTTCAAACTTTTTTCATCGTTTTTTATACTCTCGTCTCTCCTTCCTTCCGTCGGTACCACTTTCACAATTTCTGGTCCATAACTCTCCAATAGAACTCTGTCTTCTCTTTCTCCGTTCGTTGTTCATTTTGTATCTTTGCTTCCTTTACTAACTCCTTTAATTTAGCTCTTTCCTCTTCATTTGCATCTCTCCTAATCCAAACATTTTTAAACCCCTCTTTCTCTGACAATTTCCACGTTCTACTTATGATTTCATTCACTATTACTTGGGACTTAAACTTTACTTTCAAGGGCCTTGCCCCACCATCCTCGTACTTTCCTAACCCAAACACTTCTTCAATCTCTTCTTGGGCTTCATTGTTTCCTTCCATAACCACTGATATTATTTCTTTAGCCTTGCTCAGTTCCTCTCTCTCTCTTTCAGATCTTACTGTCATTCGTTTTTCTTTTATTCCTGAAATTATCACACATTTTTTCTTGTCTGCTACATCCCCGACCAAAGATTCTCTACTTCTTAGTACTCTAACCACTTCCTTCTCCACTTTTTCCTTACTTTGTTGTTCTATGATTTCCTTCAGATTTACATTTCCTTCCTCCTGTATTTTCTTCCACCCCTTATGTTGCTACTTGATTTCCTGAATATGCTCATCTTGCCTCCTCGATTTTGATTCATATTCATCTAGTTTACTTTTTATTCTGTCCCTTTCTTCTTCCAACCTCTTATTCTCCCTCTTCAGCTGTTTTATTTCATTTGATGCGGATTCGTTATTCGCCTTTAATTCTGTAACTTCTTTTTCTTGTTCCTCACTACGTGTGCTAACTTTTTCCAGCCTATTCTGTAGGACTTTGATCTCTCTCTCTTGCTCTATGGTCCGTTCCTGCAGCTGCTTAATTACTTCCCATACCTTTTTTAACTCCTGGACATTCCTCTCTGCTGTTTTCTCTACTCCTGCTACCCTTGTTTCTTGCAGCTTATCACTTCCTTTGCCTATATATAGCTCGGAGAAGCCCACAAATTCCCCCTCGTCAGTTGTAAACAATCTTCCGTCTCTCTCTGCCATGATACAACCATATGGAAACTTTCTTTTTCACTTTGTCTTGTATTTTTAGGGCCGAAACTTGCGTTTTTTTTTTTTTTAACTAATATCCGATGGGACCACCACTCACGCATTCAACCACATAATCACAATAGGCAATCTCCTTTTCGCTGCTAGTTCTGCGATTATTTCCCCTCGATCCAGGAGCAGCTCTGTCTCCGTGTGTGTGTGTGTGTGTGTGTGTTTTCTTACCTAATTGTTCATACCTAATTGTATCTATACAGGAATGAGTCAAGCTCGTACTGTTCCGTGTCTTAAACCACTTTTATCATACGTCTCCTTAAATTTATGAATTGTTTTGACACACACTATTTCATTTGGTAGTGCATTCCACTGATCAACTGCCCTATTTGGGAAACTAAATTTCCTTACGTTTTTATCACCTCTCTTTTTATGCAGTTTTTTGCAGTGTACTCTTGCTGATACTACCCCATAGGTTATATATTCATTTATGTCAATTTTCTCTTTCCCTGATATGCATTTATATAGCATAATCATGTCTCCTCTTTTTCTTCTCTCCTGTAGTGTTGACAGATTCAGTATTTCTAATATTTCTTCACAGCTTAGATCCTTTAAGCTTTATACCCATCTTGTAGCAGCCCTTTGAACTTTTTCAATCTTATCTACGTGTTTCTTGAGGTAAAGATTCCAGACTACTGATGCATACTTCAGAGTTGGTCTGATGAAAGATGTTATTATCTTCCTCAGCATGTCTTTATTAATGTATGTGAATGCTATTCTCATATTTGCAAGCAGAGTATACATGTTCCGTACCTTTTCATTTATGTGGTCTGCCGGAGTTAGTCTCGTTTCGTTTAGTTTCGTTTTTGAAGCCTCCAACATGCTTGCATGCGTCGGCCTTGGTCACCTAATGGCAGCTCTCCATGCTGCTCGATCTTTGGCAGCCTCCCTGTTCAGTCCCTTAACCCTTAAGTCACACTTAATGACCTCGTCACATGTCTTTCTCTGTCTACCCCTCCCCCAGTATTAACACTTCTCACCCTCTGTACCCAATTATCATCCCCCATCCTCTTCACATGTCCAAACCACCTCAGCCTACCTCTCCTCATCACAACACCAATACACTCCAGTCCCATCCTACCCCTCAACTCTTCCATCGTAAACCCAGCCCCCCCAGGCCTTACAAGCAAGGACGCACTGCACATCCACCTAATCATTGTCATTTTTGTACGTTTAAACCTGCGAATATCCTCTTCCTTTACTGCCCAGGTCTCACTACCTTGCAGCATCACACTCCTAACACATGCTGCATACAAAGACCCCTTAGCACATAAGGAGAGTCCCCTCAATGTCAGGAGAGGCAACAGCTTCCTGAACTTCTTCCAACCACTTCTCACCCTAGCAACCGAGCTAACTCCAGCCCCACCTCCGGCACAGAACATGTCTGTTATTGATAATCATACCTAAGTCCTCCTCTCTTTCTGATGTGTGTAGGGTTTTGCTTCCTAATGTATAATCCCAATCTGGTCTTTTCCCACTTTTACCAAACTTGATTACATGACACTTGTCCATACTGAATTCCATTTGCCATGTATTACTCCATTCACGAAGTTTATTCAATTCTTCTTGTAGCTCTTGTCTATGTTAGTAATTCTCCTTTGTATTTTTGCATCATCAGCAAACATATTTAAATAGCTTTCATTTCCAACATTATTATCTATGTCATTTATATACACTAAAAACATAATTGGTGCCAGCACTGAGCCCTGTGGAACTCTGCTAGTCACTTCCCTCCATGAGTAATTTCCCCTTAGTACTGTTCTCATTTCCCTTTTTCTGAGAAAATCTTGCACCCAATAGTACAGTTTGCCTTGGATTCCTCCTTGATGGTACAGTTTCCATAAAAGTCTTTGGTGCAGTACTCTGTCAAATGCTTTCTTGAAATCTAGATAGATACTGTCCACCCATCCTTCTCTTTTCTGTTATGTTTCTGCAACTCTGTCATAGTGGCTTAATAAATTAGTAACACATGATTTTCCTTTTCTGAAACCAAACTGCCTTTCTGTTATCATACTGTGTTCTTCTAGATGGTTTACCCAAACTTTTCTTATTAGCTTTTCCAGTATCTTACTTACAACACTGGTCAGTTATACTGGTCGGTAGTTGAGTGGATTTTGTCTATCCCCTTTCTTGAAAAAGGGGACAATGTTTGCTTTCTTCCAAATATCTGGTAGTTTACCTTGACTCAAGGTGTGTGTGTGTGAGAGAGAGAGAGAGGGTGGGGAACTGACAAAGAATCACATTTGTTATATGAAACAGAGAGAGAGAGGTTGGGGAACTGACAAGGAATCACACTGGTTATATGAAACCTATATGGAGGAGTACATAATAAAGGCTTATGGCATCTTCACACTGACTCTCTCTAATGTGTAATTTGAAAAGTGTCTATGTGTGGATCATTATGTGTTAGAGGTGGAGTCAGGATTCTGGGTCTTAAATGGTGGGTAACTGAGTTCTCCTTCAATCATGTTTTTCTTTATCTTTATCTTTTTCTTGTTGTCTGGACACCACCTAATCCACTTGTTTGGTGACAAAAGAAGGCAGGATATCTATGATGATATTAACCAACTTCACCAATAACATAACCTTCGTATAATATACAGTACTGTATATATATAGTTCCACTTAACCTTTCTTTAGACACAAATGTACCTAAACTGGAAACATAACCGATCCCACATCACTCAGGTGTAGGAGGACCTGAGATTAGGCTACTTTAGACAAGACCATATAAGCTGCAGACCACCCACAAAGTTGGGAACAGCCTTTGTTCTGTAATGGCTATACAGTTGTTGTTGTTGATGACTGACCCCAGTCTGTCTGGCTGAGCAGACTCATGAACCGTACAGTTGCCTATACAGTACTGATAGAAAATGGTGTACTAATGGTGATGAAAGTGATGATAATCACTGTGATAATGGTAACAACAAGAACAATGTCATTAACAGTAACAGTGATAATACAAAAAGTGGAACTGTAGTTCTCACCAATAAGAAAATACTTATGGGGCTCCAGGTCTCTGATACAGTATGTGTAGCTGCCCCGCGTGCTGCAGTTATGGTGCTGGTCCCACAAACTAGCTTCATGTTGAGGTGGCGTGGTCTGCTGTGCTGCCACAGGGACCCAGGCTTACAGATGAGTAAACAACGTCCATGACTCAACCTCTTTCCTTGATGTATTAGCCAACTCATCTCTGAAAGAAACAGGGTTTGCATTGACATACATATATCATCCAATCCTGTGTTGCCCAATGAGAAGCATAGAAGCCCGGGGTCAGGCAAGTTGTTGCTGACATTTAAGATGAGAGTGACCATGCTCACTCATCCCTGAGTAGTATTACGTGAGCAATAAACCCCAACCATCCCTTGGATATAAACCTTCACCAGCTCAATCCAATTGAAGCACCTTAATTACCCACTAAACCACCAAGCACCATAATTTGGTGTTATGGTTACCATTCAGCATAGTAAATGGTTTCCTGGTGTACAGGAAACCATTTGGCTTATCACCCACAGGCAGAAGGAAGAGGAAAGAAGGAAGGAAAGAAAGACAGAAGAGGGAGAGTAAAGTCACCTATAGGCAGAAGGAAGAGGAAAGAATGAAGGAAAGAAAGACAAAAGAGGAAGTATAAAGTCACCCATAGGCAGTAGGAAGAGGAAAGGATGAAGGAAAGAAAGACAGAAGAGAAAGGACGGAAGACAGGAAATGGCAGACATCCAAAGTGGCACTACATCAAGTGAGTGGATGGTTAGTGCCCCCACCTACCACAGAAACAAGGTTTGAGTATGTGGAAATACTTTAACCCAGCATTGTTAAAAGGATAATTATAGAGCCATAAAGCTTTTGGACCAGATAATGAAGGTAACAGAGAGAATTCTAGGGGGTATGATTCAAGAAAGAGTGAATATTGATGAGATGCAATTTGGGTTTATGCCAGATTAAGGGACCACTGATGCCATATTCATTGTTCGACAGCTTCAGGAAAAGTATATATGAAAGAAAAAGGATCTGAACTTTGTTTTTGTTGGTTTGGAGAAAGCCTTTGACAGAGTCCCTAGGGAGGTGGTGAAGTGGGCAATGAGAAAGCTTGGGATCAAGGAGTGACTGGTTAGGGTAGTTATGGCTATGTACTGGTATGTGGGTGCTTCCACCCAGGTAAGGGTGAATGGATATTTGAGTGATAAGTTTTCTGTGAATGTTGGTGTGCCTCTGGGGTCAGTCTTGAGCCCCTTGTTGTTTACCATGGTACTTGAAGCCCTCTCACATGACTACAGAAATGGACTCCCGTGGAAGATGTTGTATGCTGATGATTTGATGTTGATTGTAGAGAATGAAGAGGAGGAGGAGAAAAGATTTAGGAAGTGAAGAGATGGTATGGGGCACAAGGGGTTTAGGAGTAATTGCAGATAAAACAAAAGTGATGGAATCTAGGGCTGGTGGCAATAATGTCAAAGAAGAGGGAGAGTGGCCATGTGCGATTTGCCACAAGGGCATGGGAAGTAATTCCATCTTGTGAAGTGTTTGTGATACATGGGTGCATAAGAGATGTAAGGGTATTAGAGGCAGACTGCAAGATAATGCTGATTTCATGCATGTAGTGTGTCTGGGAGAGCATGTGGAGACTGTTAGGTGTGAAAAGATTGACCTTGCTGTTGAGTCTCTTGAGTGTGTGGAAGTTTTGTTATTTGGGAGACCTGTTATTTCCTGAAGGTGGGGATGGAGCTAGCTCTGTGGCTAGAGTGAGGAGTGGTTGGAAGAATTTCAGGGAGCTGTTCCCTCTCCTGACACTGAGAGGGCTCTCCCTCTGTGTTAAGGGATCTTTGAATGCATCATGTGTCAGGAGTGTAATGCTGTATGGTAGTGAGATCTGAGCAGTCAAGGAAGAGGATATCTGTAGGCTCAAACATACAGAAATGACAATGATTAGCTGCATGTGCAGTGAGTCCTTGAGTGCGAGGCCTGGGGGGGCTAGGTTAATGATGGAAGAGTTGAGAGGTAGGATGGGACTGGAATCAATCGGTGTTGTGATGAGGAGAAGTAGACTGAGATGTTCTGGGCATGTGGAGAGGATGGGGGATGATAATTGGGTGCAGAAAGTGAGAAGTGTTAATGTTGAGGGTAGGGTTGCGAGTGGTAGACTGAAAAAAAAAAAAAAAAAAAGGGAAGAAAAAACGGGAAGAGGTCACTGAGTGTGACCTCAGGGATATGGGACTGAATAGCGAAGCTGCCAGACATTGAGCAGCATGAAGAGACGCCACTAGGTGGACAAGGCTGATGCATGCAAGCACGTTGGAGCCATTAAAAATTAAATTATGTGAAATGTTAACCCTGAATAATCCTTACCCCTTGTTTATAACTGTATTAGCCCACTCATCCATGAATGGAAAAGAATTTGGATATGTAAAAATATAACCTCCTCACTCCATCTTTCAGATGCAAAAAAGAGGCTGGGATAATGGTGGTGGTGGTGGTGGTCAAGGTGGTGGTGATGATGATGATGATGGTGATGAATGAAAGACAGTACCCTACTAGGGTCTGTCATTCTGGGAGGTGAAAATTCATTTTTGCAAATTTCTGCAGTGAGGGTTTTTAAAAAATGTCTTTGGATGTGAAGAATTCAAATCTGCTATCATTTTTGTGACTGCAGAACATTTTAGCTTGGTAAACCTACATTTGCTGTTGTCAACAGCCCTGAAAGGCTCACTGGACCAATATCAAGAAGGGCCAGATCTGTGGGAAGTTCTCCTGTCCTTATGGCCTGTGTGATCCTATGCCCATTTGCTTGATCAGGTGAGATCCTTTATGACACTGTCACTCAGTGAAACAGAGGCTCTTCAATTGCGAGTCTGGTGAATGAAGGATCAGTTTCGAGTTCTGTAGCAGTGCCTAGTATCTCCATAATGTTACCTGTCCACTTGCTGTTAGAGAAGGTATTCCCATCCAGTGCAGTGACCAAGTGTTGCAGGGGTACCTTGCTAGTGTGGAGGGCACTAACCAACCAGATCAGCTTTCGTCAAAGCTTAACCTGTACCCACTGAATGGAACCTCCCTCCCAGCCAGTGTTAACATTTGTAGAATCATCTCCAATGGCCTGCAGGATTTTATCAATGTCTTTCTTTTTCATGAAATCTACAAGATTATCAACAATAACTTCAGCTTCAGCAGGTTTTTTTCTCTTTGAGCCTTTCTCAGGAGTGAAGTGGTAGAGATATCGTCCACCTGGCTCACTGCAAACACAATAATGTTCCTCTTAGATGATGCTGGGGAACCGACGATCTGAACTGTCTGCTTTCAGTATAACTTTAGCTGTATCTTGATGGCCATCAAAGAAGATGCAGTAAATTTCAGCCTTCTTACAAAGATCATCAAATTCCTGATCCAGGCATTTCACAACTTTTTATTGGGCCCTCTTGACTTTACTGTGATCAACTACAAGTCTCTTGTCTTCGGTGATCAAGCCAGCATCCATAAAGGCAGCAGCGGTGATGACAGCTGTGGCACACAGGCCAACACCATATCTGATGCTCTGTGTTGCAACATTAAGTATTTCTAATGTACTCTGGCTTTTTATTGGAAGTGGAAGAAGTGCTTGGTATTTCTAATGTCCCTTCATATTAAAACCCTGTTCTTCTCTGAGATGAGTGGGCTAATACATTGAAGGCTGAGGTTAAGTCATGGATGGTGTTTACTCATCTACAAGCCTAACCATGGCAGCACAGCAGACCATGCCACCTCAACACGAAGTTAGTTTGTGAAACCAGCAGTATAACTGTAGCACGCAGGCCAGCAACACGTACTGTATCTAAGGAGGAGACCGAGGATGAGATGGAGGGATGGAGCAGAGAGATATATAAGAGAAGGGGGTGTGAGCTGGTAGGAAGGCAGTGAAATGGCGGAGGACAGGGCAACATGGTGACAATTTTTGTGTGGCCATCCATTATGAGATTAAGGCGGCTGGCAATACAGTAGACAGACAGACAGATAAACAGACTTTATAGCTTTCATCCAGTCTATCTTGAGCATTTTTTTTTTTTTAAACTTGTCCGACTCTGGACAAAGGCTTCACTGCCTATTCCCAAGTCCCAATAGTCCTCCTTAGGGCCCAGTAGTCCTCCTACATCTCCACATTTCACCACTTCGGCTGTATCACCCACCATCCATATTGAATTACATGCTAGGGCTGTCTCATACAGGACTGGTGTACTGGTACTGTATTAGCAGGGGTACTTTTATGACATGTCGGTGGGTCATCTGGTAGATCAGAAAAGTCTGCTTTTTATGAAATTCAGATCCTCAAACTGTTCCCTGCCCCAGCTGGGATTCGAACCTGGGTCCATTAGGACTGCAGGCCGCCTCTCTACTGATTCTGCCACTGCCCTCCCCATTTGTTCTTCATTTTCATCATCAGAGAAAATTATTTCATTTGATGGTATTGAAACATCCTGCTTACTTGTCTGCTTATATTCAGCAAACCTTCTCACGTCTCCTTGCTGCTTCTGCATTTTGACTTGTCTGTTGTGCTCAGGCATATCTATCAAATCAATCTGATGTGGTCCAAGAAAACCAGTCTTTTCTCTCTGACCTTTAGTTAATAAAGCAAATTCCTTCACAGGGATCTTCATCTCCTTAGGGCATATAAAGATAATGTGAGCTTCTTTTCTGCAACCAGCATCTGCAAGGCAGCCAAATTCAGAGCAGAGAGCAATATTAGACTTGCAACTGAAGATGTTAAAAAGCTTGTTAAGTTTTGCAGTCAAAGCTTCTCTGACATCCAGTTTTCTCCCACGAGGTAGGTTTTTGGCCTGCTCCCAGCTCTCTTGGATCTTGTTTAAGACTGTGACTCGTGATTTAAAGCTGGGGCCACAAAAGAACTGTTTCCTCATTCCTACTTTTAAAGCACTTTAGAGTATATGTCCTTTGTGAGATTGGCTGCCGCGTAGTTTCATCCTCACGACTTTGTTCTCTTGGCAGTAGCCCATGTCTCAGAACATCTCGCAAAATTGGAAGTTCAGAGGGCAACAACTATGCCAGTCCCAATTGGGTTGCCCATATGCGTCAATGTCCTCAGTCTTGATCTCCATTTAGAAGTCATTGTAGGTCAATTCCCACTGGTTAGGATGCTAGCACTGACAGACAAGTACTCTCTAACACACTGATTAAGATGTTCCAACCTGTGAAATAAGCAAAAACAGCAGTGCATTTTATTTATATATGGTGTATATACTCCCGAGGGGAATGGGAATACTGGTGATAGGGAGAGCTGGAGCTCCTGTTTCACTAGCTACCTAACCATCCCCCTTTGCTGACCTTTTCAGTGT
>JAGKTI010002766.1:0-40307 GCA_018397915.1 Birgus latro
CAGCTGACAAACATGACAAGAGTGTACATGTCTTTTTATATCATTTTAAGGTTTGGCCAATAGAAGTGATCCAATATCTTGTGGTAGGTCGTATATACAGCCAAGTGGCCACTGGCACCATCATGACTGAGTTCAAGTAGTGATTGTCTCAAGGTACAAGGAACAACAACCAGAGTTATATTAGCCCAAGCATCAGCTGAAGTTAACCCGTTGAAATAGGCCTCATTTGAGACTTAGAGTCGAAAGTGATAGGCCTCAAATGAGCGCGATTTTCAAAGGCGTACCAAAACTGTGACACGAGGAGCAGGTGGCTGAAATTTGTATGGAAGATAGTGGTAGGTGGCAACTCTCGATACCACCCACGCAATGCCCCATGTACGCTCAGACCACGGAGCACGCGCGAACGTAAATTTTCCTCCCGTGATGCACCAGGGCACCACAATAGGCACTAGGGGATTTGCACACACACACACACACAAACACGGTGACAGACGTCTTCATGGATCGCAGGGAAATAATCGCTGAATCAGCGGCGAAAGGAAACCAGCCTATTGTGATTGTGTAAATGGGTGCGTGAGTGGTGGTCCCGTCGGACATTAGTTTTAAAAAACGCGGCTTTTGGGATAAAGAGGACACGATACAGTAGAATAGAAAAGTTTCCATATGGTTGTATCATGGCGGAGAGCGACGGCAGTTTGTTTACATCTGGCGAAAGGGAATTTGTTGGCTTCTCCGATGAAGATGCGAGAAATGGAAGTACCAAACTGAATCAGACAAGAGTAGCAGGAGTAGAAAAAATGGCAGAGAGGAATGTCCAGAATTGAAGAAGGTATGGGCAGTAATTAGAGAGCTGCAGGAGCAGACCTTACAACAGGAGAGAGATATCAGAGTCTTACAGAACAAACTGGAAAAAGTTTACACACGCAGTGTGGAACAAGAAAGAGAAGTCACAGAATTAAAAGTGAGTAATGAATCTGCTACAAATGAAACAGAACAGCTTAAGAGGGAAAACAAGAGGTTGGAAGAAGAAAGAGACAGAATGAAAAGTAAATTAGATGAGTATGATTCAAAATCAAGGATGCAAGAAGAACATATTAAGGAAATCAAGGAGCAACAAAAGGGGTGGAAGAAAATTCAGGAGGAAGGGAATGTAAATTTGAAAGATATTGTAGAACAACAAAGCAAGGAAAAGGTGGAGAAGGAAGTGGTTAGGGTACTGAAAAGTAGAGAATCTTTAGTCAGGGATGTAGCAGATAAAAAATGTGTAATGATTTTAGGGGTAAAAGAAAAGCGTATCATGATAAGATCTGAAAGAGAAAGAGAAGAATTGAGTAAAGTTAAAGAAATAATATCAGTAGTCATGGAGGGTAACAACGAAGCCCAAGAAGAGATTGAAGAAGTGTTTAGGTTAGGTAAGTACGAGGAATGAGGAGCGATGCCATTGAAGGTGAAGTTTAAGTCCCAGGCAATAGTAAATGAAATCATGAATAGGACATGGAAATTGGCAGACAAAGAGGGGTTCGAAAATGTCTGGTTAAGGATAGATGCAAATGAGGAAGAAAGAGCTAAAATAAAGGAGTTAGTAAAGGAAGCTAAGGCAAAAAACGAACAGAGAACGGAGAAGGAGAAGACAGTGTTTTATTGGAGAGTTATGGGCCAGAAATTGAGGAAGTGGTACCGACAGAGAGGAGGAGAAAAGATGGTATAAGTAATAACGAAAAAAGTTTGAAAGTGGCGTACACTAATGTTGATGGATTAATATCGGCAATGTTAGAAATCATCGATTTCTTGAGGATACATGAACCTGATGTTAAGTGCTTTGTAGAGACCAAGTTAAGGGAGAATATTGATATCCATTTGGGAGATGGCAAATACAAATTGTGGAGAAGAGACAGAATAGATAAAATGGGAGGAGGAGTGATGATAGCAGTGAAGAACAACTAAAGTGTAGATTCTGTGGAAATGGGAGAGGGTAGGGCCGAAGTGATAAACATGAAATTAGCAACTGGAGAGAACTGTAAGAGAGATATAGTAGTAGTATATGTTCCACCTAAGACAAGAGCATGGATTGATGATGAATACCAGGAGATGTTGTCAAACATGGTTAGTTATCTACAGAAAGTGATTGAGAATAGCAGCAATATAATTCTAATGGGTGATTTTAATTGTAAAGAGGAGAACTGGGAGGAATGGGACTCAGGAGGTGATGAAGATTCGTGGGGCACTATATTGTTAAACATTGTGATGAATAATGTAATGACACAGTGGGTCAAAGAAGAGACATGATTCCGAGGTGATGACACACCAGCAAGATTAGATTTACTGCTAACCAAAGACCCTGACGTAATTAAATCCTTGAAATATCTGTGTCCTATAGGAAAAAGTGATCACGTGGTCATTGAGTTCCAGATGATAATTTGGAACTTGAAATATCTGTGTCCTATAGGAAAAAGTGATCACGTGGTCATTGAGTTCCAGATGATAATTTGGAACATGGTGCCAAGAGACAAGCTCCATAGTCAGGGAAGATACAACTTTGGGAAAGCAAACTTTACAGAATTGAGAAAAATTTTGAAAATGCAGATTGGAAAAAATTCAGAAAAACAAGAGAGATTCAGAGGAAGTGGAATATCTTTCTAGACCTCTGTAATTCAGGAGTGGAAAAATATGTTCCAAGAGCAAATGGGAAAGAATACAGGAGAAAGGAGTGGTTTAATAGAAGGTGTATGATAGCGAAAAAAGAGAGGGACATGGCGTGGAACAAATGGAGAAAGAGAGCTAATAACAGAACAAAGGAAGAATATAAAAGAACTAGAAATGAATATACAAGAATTCATAGAGAAGAAGAAAAGAACTTTGAAAAAGGTATAATCGACAAATGTAAGGATGAACCCAAATTGTTTTATAGATTTGTTAATGGCAAATTGAAACAAAAGGAAGGAATCACCAAACTGAAAGTAGAAGGAGAGGTCTATAATGATGCGGCAATACAAGCTGAAATAATAAACAAACGTTTCCAATCGGTTTTTACTAATGAAGGGGAGTTTGTGGAGGGGGAGGGAGTGACTAGGAATGTGGTGATAAAAGATATAATAGTGGAAGTGCAGGAGGCATACAAATTACTGGAAACTCATGATGTATGGAATTATGTGTTCGCTGGAAGAAGGGAAAGTGCCTCGGGAATGGAAGAGAGCAAATGTGGTACCAATTTACAAGGGAGGAAACAAGGAAGAACCCCTGAACTAAAGACCAGTGTCCCTAACCAGCATGGTTGCAAAATTGTGCGAGAATATTCTGAAAGATAGATGGATAAAATATCTGGAAGAGATGAATATTCTGACTGAAAGTCAATTTGGATTCAGAAGTGGAAGGTCGTGTGTTTCCAACTTGTTGAGCTTTTACTCAAGAGCGATTGATGTGCTACAGGAGAGAGATGGTTGGGTGGATTGTGTATATTTAGATTTGGAGGCCTTTGACTAGGTACTCCATAAGAGACTAATGTGGAAATTAGAGCATACATGTATAGGAGGACTGAAGGGTAACCTTCTGGAATGGATGAGAGACTTTTTGAGAGAGAGACAAATGAGAACAGTAATAAAGGACAGGACGTCTGGATGGAGAGAAGTAACAAGTGGTGTCCCACAGGGCTCGGTGTTGGCGCCAGTAATGTTCCTGATTTACGTGAATGATATGGTAGATGGAGTGAACAGTTATGCAAGTCTGTTTGCTGATGATGCAAAGATCTTGAGAAAGGTAGAGGTTGAAGGGGACTGTAAAATGCTGCAGGAGGATCTGGATAGGATACATGACTGGAGCCGGATGTGGGAAATGAAATTCAACACAAAGAAATGTAAAATATTGGAAATGGGTAAAAGCACCAAGAGACCATCACTGAATTATGTGATGGGTAATGAACCAATCACAAAAGCGAGAGAAGAGAAAGATTTAGGAGTGCTGGTCCAGGATAGTTTGTCACCTGAAAAACACAGTAACAAGATAGTTAGAGAGAGATATAAATTCTTGACCAACATAAGAGTGGCATTTCATTACATGAATGAAGAGATGATGAAAAAACTGATAGTGGCATGATCCACCCCAGGTTAGAATATGCAGCAGTAGTGTGGTCCCCACACAAAAAGAAAGATATAAACAAGATTGAGAGAATACAAAGATCAGCAGCCAAGATGGTCCCCAGTCTGGCAGATCTGTCATACATTGAGAGGATAGAAAGGCTGGATTTGCCATCCTTAGAGGAAAGGAGAGAGAGGGGTGACATGATTGCAGTGTTCAGGACCATGATGGGAGTAGATAAAATTGATAGAGAAGATCTGTTTTTATGGGATAAGAGAGCAACAAGAGGACATGGACTGTAACTGAAGAAGCCACGCTGCTTGAAGGACATCAAGAAATATAGTTTTCCGTATAGATGCATAGACCTGTGGAATAGACTGGACAAAGAGATCATCCAGTCTAAAACTTAAACGAGTTTAAAGCAAAATTTGACTTACTGAGAAAAAGAGATGGGACCCCATGAGTGTAGCTCATTTCCTGTATATCATAATTAGGTAAATACAATTAGGTAAATACACACACATATGAGAGAGAGAGAGAGAGATAAAGGGGATCTGCATACACACACACACACACACACACACATACGAGAGAGAGAGAAGGGACATTTTTCTGAGAAAGAGAGAGAGAGAATAAATACAGGAATGACAGAACCAGCGTCCCTTCAAGTGACGAGGTAGGCATAACATGGGTCCCTCTTTCTTTGTTTCTCTCATTCTCCAATCCCTCCCTCCTTTCTCAGAGAGAGAGAGAGTTACGAGTAAATTGTGTAATAAATGTGCAGTGGGGCCCCTTGGATAGCGACCTTATTAGTCCACCAAAATGGCCACTGTCCATGAAATCACTATCCGAGGGGCAAACTTCTTACCTAAAAAAATTAATTCAGTCCTGGACTCCTTCAGCTATACCCCTAATTTCCTCCATTCCCATTAGTATCATGTCATATTTCTTCAGTACTGTAATAAGATAAACGTATACTACATATTCAAAAAATTATCTTTTTCTTTTGCTCCACGCAGTATTGTTACTTTGGCTTGCCACGCATGTATTGTCTGGCCTTTTCAGTCACTTTTACATTGCCAGCACTTCCTGTTTTTTCCCTGTGCCACCACCACCACTTGGGCCAGCCTCCGAAGTTGAAGCCATGATGTTAGAACACTCAGTAGCCAGACAGTAAATGGAAGGTCACAAAAAACTTTAACAATGGCGAGACTGTGACAAGTTGAATGAATGCGCGGCACGTGGATAAACAATCTTCTTCTTCTTCTTGGGGTAACTGCAGGGAGGTTCACCTTCCACCCGTCAGTATCGCCTAGGTACCAGCATTCCCCCAATAGAAAAGTAAAGGTAAAGGAAAAATTTAAAACTGTAAAATTTGGTAGGAGAGAAATAGTTGGAGATTATTAATAAGAAAAGCTTAAGATATGTACTTTCACTCCACATGGGTCAATGAACTGAATGACGATAGACTCACACTCACTATCAGTGTTACCAGGGTCCGACCTTGGCAACTCTGCCCACCTGCTAGGTACGTGTTAAATGCCTAGCGGATTTACGCTAACCATGCAGCATTAATTGCTATGAGATAGTTTCATTCCTGTCGCTATCCATGGATTCGCTACTTAAAAGAAAGCTATCTGAGGGGCTCCACTGTATGCTTTTTTGGGAGTGAGTAAGGTAATTTACCGTAGTTTGAGAGAGAGAGATAGATGATTATACACTATTCACGTGATCCTTGCAACCTCACTGCAGGTTGTGGGTTGCTTGTGGCACCAGTTGTTCATCTTCTGGCCATTTTATTTCACCACCACATGACTTTATGTGGTCATATACACATATTGCCGGATGCGCGTGGACATTTCTAAGACGATGATGTGTGTTTCATTCAATTATGTAAGACTCGAAATTTTGGCCAAATTGTCGCTTGGCACTAGGTACCTAAGAAACCATTGCCGCTCTCCACGGGTTAGCTGAGGTGGTCTGTATAGGCACATTAGTACACCATTGTCATAATAGAAACCAGGGATCTTTACCACAGCCTTTTTTTTAACTCATAGCCTGACTACGGCAAGAAGCTAGAGTGTTATCTTGACTTTGGACCAGGATTGAATTATCCCTACTGAGAATTTGTGAACCAAAATGAACTTGAGAGTTAGTTACATCAGTGGTGTTTTCTTTAGCCTGTGCTTGTGAGTGCGTCACCATGCATGCTGGAAACAAGTCAGGTTGTTCCTTGTCAAGGGTAGGAGTTAGAGAAACGTCCATTGGAGCACTTCGAACTCGAACATTTGGTACCACTAAACCACTTGCTAAATCATTACCCAATATCAGTGTTACTTCTTTTGTTGGAAGATCATCAATCAACCCTACCGTCACATCTCCCTCAACAAGATCACTCTTAAGATGGATCCTTACCAAGTCAACAGCAGGTAACGAGGAGTTTAACTGTCTTAGCAGAACCCGATACCCCGTGGCATTTCTTTCGACACCCGGTAAACACTTTCGCAGCAACAGGCTTTTGGAAGCACCTGTGTCTCTGAGGATTTTGACTGCAAGTTGAGGAGACTCACTAGTTAGTGATACATGACCCTGGGACATATATTGAGCAAAAAGATCATCCCCAGAGTTTGAATTCACAATATGATTAACTGGTTTATGAGGAGTTTCAGGTTTCACTGGTCTCTGGGCTGTTTCGGATTTTACACTAGGGTTGGTAAAAGGTACATGGTGCTTGGACTGACGACACTTGGGGTCTTTACAGTGCATAATATTGTGGCCTTCCTTCTTACAATAAAGACAGAACAAGGGGTTATTCTTATTCGTAACAGAGCCGTAGGGACGAGAACTTGAAGGGGTCACAGAGTTGCTATCAGAGGAGGAGTTCACAAGTTTTTGCTGAGTCCGAAGACTCCCAGACTTATGAATGAGTGAATACTCGTCAGCCAGTTTGGCAGCCTTCAATAGATCGGTTTCTTTTTTGTCAGCAAGGTAAAGGATTACATGATGAGGTAATCTTCTGTTAAACTGTTCCATTGCCAAAAGATTTCTGACTCCTTCCATAGTACAGTAAACCCTTCTTAAGTCGAATTATATGGGGCTCTACCCTGGTTCGAATTACCAAATTTTCCGTCTTACCAAATTTTCACCCCCCAAAATTGCCAAGACAATACCTATTACTTGTCCTTTCAACATTAAATTAAAGGAGCATATATCCCATAAATGAGTTATGACAAAAAACAATTTAGTGCATTTAATATACCTTTAACCCATTCAGTGTCAGGTGTATTTTCATTTTGTTCATGCTGCCACCAGACGATTTTATTCAGTGTAGGGAGGATCTGTGAAAGGGCACAGGGTTGGTACAGCCTTCGTTAACCCATTCGGTACGAGAGTCCAGCCCTGAGTGCCACAAAATCGGCTGGAGGAAGCGTAAATAAAGTAGAAATAGATGTCATGGTACTGAAGTGGTTAACTGGTAGAAAATCATTCACAGAGGCAGTATAGACCCATCGGCAGCGTGTGTTGGAGATGGATTTTCACCTCCTAAATTGCAAAACAATACTTACTACTTGTCTTTTCAACACTAAAGTAAAGGAGCATATACAGTGTATAAATGAATAAAGAAAGACAACAAAGAAACAATTCAGTGCACCTAATTTACCTTTCGTTAGAGGCAGTACAGTCGGCATTTTGTGTTGGAGATGGAGGTGGTTGAGTTCACAGTTTAACGTAACATTCCAAACAGTACCCAGTATTTATTTCACTGAACATTAAGAACTAAACTTAAATGTAATCACTATAATAGACTGCAATGTAACACATGGCAGTAATAATAGTACTGAACTTTAATCATGATCACTTAACACTAAGTCACACACACACTTTTTTTTTTTTTTTTTTTAAGCTTCATTCCCTTATGATTAGAGGTGCCAGTATCACATCTTTTATGCTCTGAACCATCCATGACAAGGCAGAAGGCAAAAAAAAGGAAAGCACTTCTCAGCACTTGATGACAGTAAGAATAGCATGACCACGTCTCTGAAGGCAAGCAGCAAACTGGCACCACGTGTCTGCTTGGTGCCATTTGTCCCCCTTCCTCCACATTTCGTCCTACTCACATACGTGGGCTTGGCCTGAGTTCGTCTAGCCAAAGATTCCGTCTTCTAAAAGTTCGACTTATGAAGGGTTTATTGTAGTTACTTAGCCTTTTTTAACCACTGCGAATTCAGCAAAGGTGGACTGGGGAGCTTGGAGAGATTCCTAAAAGATTGTCTGTAACCTTCAACAGTGATGGAATAAGCATCCAGAATACCTGACTTAATAGTCTCATAGTTGCTTGTTTCTAAAGAGAGGGTAAGAAAAACTTTAGCTGCCTTCCTTGTCAGTTTTGGGTGTAGTAACCATATCCATTGATCAGATGGCCATTTCAAGTGATGAGCAGTTTTCTCAGATAGCTGAAAATACCCATCTGGGTCTGACTCGACGAAAGGGGGAATGAGTTTAATGTTTCTGGACAGATCAAATTCGTGAGGAGGGTTATTGGAAGATTGAGTTTGGACCAGTCTTTATTCGTGCTGTCTTTGTTTTTCGTTTTCTTGCACCTTCAACTGTTGTAGTTCGATCTCTAAACGCACTCGTTCAAGAGACCTGCCTCGCTCTACAGGTGGTTATTTCGCTCCGTCCTCCGAATCACCGTCTTCTGGGTCTAGGTCTGACTCCTTAATTAAGTCCATCTTCACAAAATGGTCAGTTACAAGTTTAAGGTGGACTGGGGAGCTTGGAGAGATTCCTAAAAGATTGTCTGTAACCTTCAACAGTGATGGAATAAGTGTCCAGAATACCTGACTTAATAGTCTCATAGTTGCTTGTTTCAAAAGAGAGTGTAAGAAAAACTTTAGCTGCCTTCCTTGTCAGTTTTGGGTGTAGTAACCATATCCATTGATCAGATGGCCATTTCAAGTGATGAGCAGTTTTCTCAGATAGCTGAAAATACCCTCTGGGTCTGACTCGACAAAAGGGGGAATGAGTTTAATGTTTCTGGACAGATCAAATTCGTGAGGAGGGTTGTTGGAAGATAAAGACTGAGTTTGGACCAGTCTTTATTCGTGCTGTCTTTGTTTTTCGTTTTCTTGCACCTTCAACTGTTGTAGTTCGATCTCTAAACCCACTCGTTCAAGAGACCTGCTTCGCTCTACAGGTGGTTATTTCGCTCCGTCCTCCGAATTACCGTCTTCTGGGTCTAGGTCTGACTCCTTAATTAAGTCCATCTTCACAAAATGGTCAGTTACAAGTTTAAGTTGTTGGTGACGCGTCAGTGAAGTAACAAAGGGAATATCCCATCTATACAATAAATAAGACAAGTCATCCCTAGTAGCATATTTAAGCTCACTAAGCTCACCTGCAGGATCATTCTCAAATTGTTTAGCATCAAATGACATACTGAGAGGTGAAAGCTTTACACACTAGATAAGATATAATAACTTGGTAGCAGCCGTGGCTCAGTGGGTTAGAGCGCTCCGCTCTGGCTGTAGGGTCGGAGGATCGAATCCACCCAAGGGTCATTGGTAGACATCAGGAAGGGCATCCGGTCATAAAATGCTACACGCTCCAATCCAAAAAGGCCGACACATGCAAGCATGTTGCAGCCTTCAAAAAACGAACGAACGAACACCAGGCAATAAAGGCCATGGGTGAGTCTGGTGTGCAAGTTTATACAGTACATAAATCATATAAAAAGGAATATCCCACTACAAAAGTAATAAGGTTTGATTCTGTTAATCAGGCTCAAAATTAACTGACTTTTATAGCATGATATGGGACTCAAAATGAGCAAGGCGTGACTTATGATGACTTATTGAGTAGACCTCTTCAAATAAACATCCCACAATGGTTATGGTAACCAGGACAAATGGTTACAGAGATCAGGCCCTTATGTCTTGAATACTGGGAGTGAATGGGAGAGACTAAGGTGTGAACTTCAATAAGTCAGTAATGAAATAAGATCACGATTTGCTGAACAAATTTGTCCATATTGATCACGAGATGAGAGAGAGTTGAGAGGTACGAAAGTACCGAACTGACTCTGGAGAGATGATACATGAGATTACTGTACTAGAGAATCCTTCAGCCAGACTTTGTGTGTGCTATCTTACAAGATGTGAGTAAGCTCCCGGACAGGCCCCCAAATCCTGTGACAACCTCATAGGTCAGAATTAAGATAGTCATAGGGGGATATGAAGTTCTTACACGCTTGAGTCCTAACCATTGAGAGTAAAATATGATGGCTATGATTTACTGGTTTCTAAGAGTTATATCTTGTCAGTGACTTAGGTTCTTACTCAAGTGACTTTCTCCTTAATGCAAAGATTTACTAATACAACCAAAGTAAAATCACAACTTTATTATTTAAGATTAATATCCCATCACCTAACTTAACCTCTACTAGCTTAAATTTAACACATAACTAACACAGCACTAACACACACAAGGTCAAGTTGAAGTCAGGAAAAAGAGAAAAAACAGATTCAGTCTGGTACTGAGTTGAGCCGGATCTCAACTGCCTTCCTAGTGGTGTGGAGCCGTATATAAGCAACGGTGTTGACTCGAGCCCCTCCCACTCGTCAGCCGGCTTCACGATGATTGGTTCTGGCATGGGTGGCATGAGTTAGTTTACTTGGGCAGGCTTTGCCTCATAATTCGCTTGTTTGGTTGCCTGCCTCATTAAGGAATTCCACCCTGACACACGGAGAGGTGAGAGGAGGTGCTAGGTACGTAACAGATGCATTAAAACAACAAGATTATTTTTACCTCAGTCAGAGATACAAGCCAAGTCAGACATTAAGTGTGCCATAGCCCCGTCCCTTGTTTGTTGAAGTAACTGCTGAGATGGACGTTGCAGGAACCGAATGGAAAGGCGAAGCATGGAATCATCAGCATACGAATGGATAGGGTTAGATCTACAGCTCAGAAGGTCATTGATGAATAAAATGAAGAGTTGGTGATAGAGCCCTGAGGAACACACTGTTGATAGATCTAGGAGAAGAACGATGGCCTTCTGCAACAGCAGAACGACCAGAAAGGAAGCTGTAGATGAAAGTGCAGATAGAAGGATAGAAACAGTAAGAGGGCAGTTTGGAAATTAAAGATCTATGCCAGACTTGATTGAAAGCCTTTGAGATGTCAAGTGCAATGGCAAAGCTTTCACCAAAGTCCCGAAAGGAGGATGACTATGTTTCTGAAAGGTAAGTGAGAAGATCGCCAGTGGAGCGTCCCTGATGGAACCCGTGCTGATGATCAGAAAGAATGTTGTGATAGGAAAGATGCTTAAAAAAATTTCTGTTAAGAATTGACTCGAAAATTTTTGAGACACAGGATCTTAAAGCAGTTGGGTGATAGAGGGTTTGGAATCGTCACCCTTCTTTGGGACTGGCTGAATGAGTTCAAACTTCCAGCAAGAAGGAAAGGTACAAGTTGATAGACAAAGGCAAAAGAGTTTACCTAGGCAGGGTGTAAGCACAGAAGCACAGTTCTTGAGAACAACAGGAGGGACTCCATCAGGTCCATATGCCTTGTTACTACTGAGGCCAGTGATGGTAGAAAATATTTAAGTTGAAGATATTTTAATGTCAGCCATGAGGAAGTCAGAGGGGGGAAGTGAAGGAGGAGCAAGACTGGAATCGTCTAAGGTGGAATTGGAGGAGAAAGTCTGAGCTAAGAAATTTGCTTTGTTGGCAGAAGAAATAGCTACAGAGCCATTAGAATAGAAAAGAAGAGGGAAGGATGATCAGGTAAAGTTGTTAGAAAGGTTTTTGGCAAGGTACCAGAAGGAGTGGGAAGAATTTGAGTCAAAGAGTTGAGAGCATTTAGTCCATCCATCCATCCATCATCCAATCCTGTGTCACCCCATGAGGAGCGTAGGAACCCAGGGCTAGGCAAGTTGGTCCAGACATTTAAGATGAGAGTGACCAGCCTCACTCATCCCTGAGTGACATTACATGAGCTGTAAACCCCGACTACCCCTTGGACCTGCACAGGCTCAGTCCAATTCGGGCACCTCAATTACCCACTAAACCACCAGGTACCATGATTTGATTATATGGTTACCACCCAGTATAGTAAATGGTTTCCTGGTGTACAGGAAACCATTTGGCCTGTCAGATGATTTCCTGTACACCAGGAAACCATTTACTACACTGGGTGGTAACCATATAACTAAATTATGGCACCTGGTGGTGTAGTGGGTAATTAAGGCACACCAGTCAGATTGAGCCTGTGTAGGTTTATATCAAACGGATGGTTGGGGTTTATTGCTCATGTAATGCCACTCAGAGATGAGTGAGGCTGGTCACTCTCATCTCAAATGTCAAGACCAACTTGCCTAGCCCTGGGTTCCTGCGCTTCTCATTGGGCGACATAGGATTGGAAGATGGATAGACTAGATGCTCTCAACTCTCCGACTAATGCAGATGTAATTATTTTTAGCAGAGTGAAGAACAGACTTAGCACAATTCCGAGCAGATACATAAAAAAGATGTGATTCAGGTGTAGGTTGGCTCCAGTACCTTTTGTAGGCCATCATGTTGTGGGCAGCATTAGAACAAGTGGGATTAAACCAAGGCTTTTTTGCATTAGTCGAAGGATATAAGAAAGGAATGTGTGCTTCCATGCCCGAGAAAATAACCTCCTTAATGCACATGGCACACTCAGATGGTTCCTGGCCTTAGAGAAATTCAAAGAAGCACTGCCAGAGGTCTCCCAATCAGCAACCCCAATGTGCCACAACTGACATTTCTTTGGAGGGCCCATAGGCCTTACTGGAGCGATAAGACAGGTTAAGGTTAGGTTGTGATTGGAGGAGCCCAACAGAGAAGATGGATTAACAGTGTAAGCAGAAGGATTAGTTGTAAGGGAGAGATCAGGTATATTGGCACTCTCTCCAAGATGGTCAGGGATACGGGTAGGGTTCTGTACAAGCTGCTAGGTCATTAACTCTTAAATCGCGGGGTTGTCAGAGGCGCGCCGTGCCCATCCCGCGGAGATATTCGCACTCCGACTGACTTTGTAAAAATATTATCCAAAAATCAGTTATTAGTCCTAGAATATTATAATTGTATATGCATATGGCACATACCTTCAGCTTTCTCCTGGATGCTTTTTTAGCACTTGTCGACTACTGTAGGACTTGTGGAGTCTTCTGAGGTTGGGTAACTAAGTCTCCACTTTACACTTCCCGACTTCCTGTAATATGAATACCACTGCCAGATATTAACATTAGACACACAATTCAATGATTTCCAAGTACTTTGGAATCCATACTCCAAAAAGAAAAACACTGTGAAAGCAGTGTAAAATACGAGCGCGTACGAGCCTCCCACTCGTTCTAATTCGCCGCTGGTATTCTGTCATTTCTTACTCATATACACACTCACACTTTATTATTTCTAGTACTTTATTACACTTATATATATCTACAGTCCTTTACCGCTTCCCACACGATGTTTAGTAAGGTTAGAGGTCACAGGGCCTTTTATAATGGGCGCAAAAGGGGCAGAAATGGAGGGATGCAACTGAGACGTGGTTTCACTGTGAAGGACGAGAGTGAACTGAATGTACAATATGTATCTCGGTACCCAAGAGTTGAAAATGTCAGCTGCTAATGTATATACTAAGAAATAAGTCGAAGGAAATCTAGACAATACATAATAAATTAGGTAGTTCCAGGTGAATATAAATATCACTCAGGCTTCTCCCTTCCTTTCTTATGTACATTCATATTACGAGAGTAGCTCATACGGCATATTTCACAGGAAAAAAAAGCAGGGGAAATTAGCAAACAAGTGCAGGTTGGATGTTGCCAAGTGAAAATTAGCCAATTCCAGGCATATGGCACTATCAGTTACCTTATTTTTATATATATATATATATATATATATTATTTTGTAAAAGAATAGGGCATAGGGCTCATTTCGATGGATGAAAACAGTGGAAAAATCCGGGGAAAATTTACTTAGCGCAGAGCAGCTGAGCAGACGACACGAGAGGGTAATGGAGGGGAGGTAGGGAGGGGAGTTTAGAATGGGGGAAAATGGCTACATTGTCAACAATGGATGGGAGTACTGATGACATTAGCAGCTCTGACTGTTGTTGGACGGACATTGGCAGTGGTGATAGATGATACAAGTCACCACCTGAAAGCCCGGGCGAATTAAAAAAAATACAGAGTCGCAGAAGTGATGCCCCGCGGTATGATCCATTGCACCCGACCATCACGAAAGTGATGACCCGCGGTTTAGAGGTTAAGGATAGAAAAGATGTAGGCTTATTCACTAGGTGGATCAGTGAAAGGAGAGCCAAAGGTGGTGGTGAACATTGAAATTCTCTAGAATGGAGATTTCACAGAAAGGAGAAGTGGATAGGATGTGTTCCATCGAAGAAGTAAGATAGTCGAAGAATTTTTCATAGTCAGTAGAATTAGGGGATAAGTAAACAGCACAGATATATTTAGTTAGAGAATGACAGGAAAGCTGAAGCCAGAGAGTAGAGAATTCAGAAGACTCAAGTTCAGGAACACAAGAGCAAGATAAGTTGTTGCGTACATATACATAACAGCCATCTTTGGCTTTGAAGTGAGGATAGAGAAAGTAAGAGGATACAGAGAAGGGTTTGCAATCAGTTGCCTCAGACAACCGAATCTCGGTTAAGAAGGGAAGGTGAGGTTTAGAGTAAGAGAGATGGTGCTCAACAGAGGGAAAGTTGGAGGAAAAGCTGCGAATGTTGCAGAAATGAACATGAAATAAGAGTGGTTCCAGGCAGCTCGTTCAGTCATCACTGGGAAAGGGGCAGGTCATGGGGGCATTAATGCCCCTCCCCTCCGGACTCCGAGGCTTGGTTATCAGATGCCTTTTTCTTGAAAAAATTTGATAGGGAAGTGTAATTTGTAGTGGCAAGTAGATTGGTGTTGACAATTAGAGAAACTTGTACTGGAGAGCATGCTGGCTTACTTTCTGTGTTACCGAAACACAGAAAAAGTTCAGCAAAGGGGGATGGTCAGGAACTAGCCCGGAGGGCTGATGAAACGGGAGCTCCAGCTCTCCTTGTCATCAACTCTCCATCCACCTTGGGAGCACTGCCCTGCTCGAGTGGTGCAATACTCTACTCCTCAGATAATGCCACTCAGGGATGAGTGAGGCTGGTCATTTTCATCTTAAATGTCAGGACCAACTGGCCAAGCCCCAGGCTTCTATGCTTCTCCTGGAGCATCATTCGATTAGATGATGAATGAATGAAAATTTTTCATTTACCTGTTTTATTTTTGGACCACGATTGACCGCGCATAACTGAAACCATGGATAAGGGGGGGACCACTGTATACCAACAGAGATGTTTGACTTGTAGTGATGGCAACCAGTAAAATAAGAAACACCCTTCACCCCCAACTCATCGTACGGTATGACGTGAGTTGTGGCAGCTGTTTGAGTCAGAGAGAGAGTATCTCATATGAGGGAAACATTTTTCATTTTATGTGGCTGTAGGCAATAGAATGGGCATTCTATCATTTAACCCCTCTGTGGCCACTGGCGTCGAATGGTGTTTAACTAGTAAGTGGCCGCAGACGTCGTTTGAGTGCGGCGTATAAAAAACAGCGAAAATTTTTGGAAAGTGAATGAACATTCTGAACGTCTTCAGACTGACCAACCCAACACTCCCATACACCCCACACATCAGTACACCGTGCACTTCCATGATGAGTGGACATCTGAGTTTCGCCTCGCTCCCTGCACCTATCCCCACCTAGCACCACCCTCTCCGGCCTCGTAGGTTGCTCACCAGCCTTGAGATATACGGCGTTACCCTTTTTCCTTACCCAGGCAGAAAATATTATATTTTTCCACACTCATGACACACAGACAGCAACATATATTGCGAAAATAATATAAACATGTTACGGGAAAAATACATTTTTTCCCGCCAGTATACGTATTTATTCCTGTTTTGTCTCTCTATTCCTAAGAATTTGACTTATTCTTAGTCTTGAACCTGCATTATGATTCTGTATATTGCGAAAATAACAAAATAAAATGATAGAGAAAAGTAAACGCGTTATTACGGGAAAAATACGTTTTTCCCCGTCTGTATACGTATTTATTTCTGCTTTGTCTCTGATTTTAATAATTTGACTTATTCATAGTTTTGAACCTGCATTACGATTCTATATATTGCGAAAATAACTAAGTAAAATGATAGAGAAACGTAAACGTGTTATTATAGGGAAGAAAACGTTTTGTCCCATCTGTATACTCGTTTTGTTTCGTTTTGTTTTTAAAGGCTCCAACATGCTTGCATGCGTCAGCCTTGGTCACCTAATGGTGGTTCTCCATGCTGCTCGATCTTTGGCAGCCTCCCTGTTCAATCCCTTAACCCTGAGGTCACACTTAATGACATCGTCCCATGTCTTTCTCTGTCTACCCCTTCCAACCCCTCCCCCAATATTAACACTTCTCACCGTCTGCACCCAATTATCATCCCCCATCCTCTCCACATGTCCAAACCACCCCAGCCTATCTCTCTTCATCACAACATCAATACACTCCAGTCCCATCCTACCTCTCAACTCTTCCATCGTAAAGCCAGCTACCCCAGGCCTTGCATATAGGGACGCACTGCTCATCCACCTAATCATTGTCATTTCTGTACGTTTAAGCCTGCAAATATCCTCTTCCTTTACTGCCCAGGTCTCACTAACATACAACATCATAGTCCTAACACAAGCTGCATACAAAGACCCCTTAGCACGTAAGGAGAGTCCTCTCAATGTCAGGAGAGGCAACAGCTCCCTGAACTTCTTCCAACCACTTCTCACCCTAGCAACCGAGCTAGCTCCAGCCCCACCTTCGCCACATAACATGTCTTCCAAATAACAAAACCCTTCCACACACTCGAGAGACTCACCAGCAAGTTCAATCCTTTCATGCCTAACAATCTCCACCTGCTCTCCCCGACACGCCGCCCACGTAAAATCAGCATTATCTCGCAGTCTACCTCTAATACCACTACATCTCTTGTGCACCCATTTATCACAAACACAGCATAAGATGGAATTACTTCCCACACCTTTGTGGCAAACTGCACATGGCCACGCTCCCTCTCCTCTGATTGTACCACCACCCACCAACCCTAGATATCATCACTTTTGTTTTATCTGCATTTTCCCTTAAGCCCTTGTGCCCCATACCATCTCTCCATTTCCTTAATCTTTCCTCCAGTTCCTTTTCATTCTCTGCAATCAGCACCAAATCATCAGCATACAACATCTCCCACGGGACTCTGAAGTCACGTGAGAGGGCTTCAGGTACCATGATAAACAACATGGGACTCAAAACTGACCCCTGATGCACACCAACATTCATGGAAAAGTCATCATTCAAAACTCCATTCACTCTTACTTGGGTGCAAGCACCCACGTACATGGCCATAACCACCCTAACCAGCCACTCTTCCAACCCTAGCTTTCTCATTGCCCACTTCACAACCTCTCTAGGGACTCTGTCAAAGGCCTTTTCCAAATCAGTGAAAACAAAATATAATTCCCTTTTCTTTCCAATATATTTTTCCTGAAGCTGTCAAACAATGAATATAGCATCAGTGGTCCCCTTGCCTGGCATAAACCCAAACTGCATCTCATCAATATTCACTCTTTTTCTAATCATACCTTCTAGAACTCCATTACTTTCATTATCTGATCTAAGAGCTTTATACCTCTGTAATTTCCCCTTTCTAGGGCATCACCCTTCCCTTTGTGCACATTTACAATTACACTCTTCAGCCAATCATCTGGGACAACACACTCATATATAATCATATTTATGAGGTCAGTGACTAACCTCACCCCAGGATCTCCTGAGGCCTTCAACATTCCGACAGTCAACCTAGACACACCTGCCACCTTCTCCATCTGCATTCTGCCTATTGCCTCACTCACAGTAGCAGTGCCAATCAAAGGCCAAGGGCCAAACACTGCATCTGCTGGGTCCAAACCTTCCCTGTTCCAGTCAAACTCCTCATTCAACAACTGGCTATAATGCTTTCTCCATGCATCTTTAATATTCCCACTGTTCACCTCTACCCATCCTTCGTCATTCTTCACACACTGCTCACCTACAATGTCCCGATTATTCCTCTTCACCTGATTTGCCACCCCAAAAATTTTATTTTTCCTTTCCCCATGATTTAGATTATCAAGTAAAAGTCTCTGTGACTCAGACTTTGCCCTGTATACCTCTCTTCTAGCCCAACGCTTGGGAGTCAAGTACTCCTCCCTGTTACCACCCTTCTTCCATTCCCAGAAAAGCCTTCATTTCTCCTTAACTGTGGCTTCTACACCCTCATCCCACCACCAAGTTACTTTTTGTCTTGGTGGGCCTCTTGTCCAACCGCATATTGCATCGGTAACTCTCAAGAGGTTGTTCTTAAGGTCTCTATACTGTTCATTAACGCCTCTATCTATGTCTTCCCGTTCAGCCACCAGTCTCCTCATCTCTCTATAAAAGGCATCCCTTACTGCTTGGTTTCCCAGCTTCCATATTTTCCTCCTAGGTACATATGTCCTCCTCCTCATCACTCGTATGTATTTATTTCAGCCTTGTCTCTCTGTTCCTAATAATTTGATTTATTAAAAGTTTTGAACCTGCATTACAATATTTTAGCCATGCAGTGGTGTGGGAGCAGCTAAAAACATCTCCACTCACCTGCCCCCAATTGGAGCTGACCAGGAGCTAATCCATCCTACCCTCCACTTTCATATTCCATGTGAGAGCCTACTGTCGGGGGACTGGCAGTTTTCTCATTTAGGACTGAATAGTCAGCCCTTTCACTCCCTCTTCCAACCATGCTCACAACGCTAACTTGCTAAGTAGCTCGAAACTACCATAAACTTATTTTATATCAAAAATGTGAAAAAATATTCATAATTTTTTTCCAAGCAAATCCTAACTATTATGTACTGAAATAATTTGATATAATCATATCTAATATATGCGCAACATTTCAGCATCATGTGCATTGTTTTCGGATGTAAAAAAAAATGACCACATGTGATGTTGCGCCACAGTAATACGCTGGTGCGGCGGATATCCATTGTCGATATTACTGCAACTTACTTGCTCCATTGCAAGCCACAGAATGAGTTGAGGAAGCCCAGGATTTGCACTGTTAGTGCATCTGAACTTCGTCTTCAATATGGCTGGGGAAAAAATCAGTTTTCGAAACTTCAGGAAATGGCCCTGGCATCGGCCAGGGGTGCACGTAAAATTCTGGACCTGCGGCCATGGTGGGGTTAAAAGTGCAAGCATGTTGAAGCCTTAAAAAAAAAAAAAAAAAAAAAAGACCTTGTGATAAGAACTAACTGCATCCCAACCTCATCTCATGCTCAAAGCCACACTAATGCCCCATCAGCGTCCAACATCACCCACTAAAACCATACTTGCATGTGTCGGCCTTGGTCACCTAACGGTGGCACTCCATGCTGTTTGATCTCTGGCAGCTTCCCTATTGAGTTCCATATCCCTGAGGTCACATTCAGTGACCTCGTCCCAGGTCTTTTTTGGTCTACCTCTTGCAGCCCTACCCCTGATGTTAACACTTCTCACTTTCAGCATCCAGTTATCATTCCCCATCCTCTCCACATGCTCAAACCATCTCAGTCGACCTTTCCTCATCACAACACGAATAAACTCCACTTCGATCCTACCTGTCAACGTATTCATCATAAACCTAGCCCCCTCAGGCTTCACATTCAGGAACACACTGCACATCCACCTTATCATTGTATTTTCTGTACGTTTGAGCCTTTACTCCGCAGGTCTCAGTACAATACAGCATTACACTCCTAACACATGTCGCATACAAAGATCCCTTAGCACGATGAGAGAGCCTTCTCAATGTCAGGAGAGGCAACAGCTTCCTGAACTTCTTCCAACAACTACCCACTTTAGCCACACCTCCAACACATGTCTCCCAAATAACAGAACTCTTCCACACAAGAGACTCACCAGCAAGTTCAGTCCTTTCATGCCTGACAATCTCCAACGCGTCGCACACATGAAATCAGCATTATCTCACAATCTACCTATAATACCACTATATTTCTTTTGCCCCCGCTTATCACAAACACTGCACGAGATGGAAGTACTTCCCATGCCCTTGAGGCAAATAGCACATGGCCCCTCTCCCTCTTCTTTGACAGTACTGCCACCAGTCCTAGATACCATCACTTCTGTTTTATCTGCATTTACTCTTAAGCCCTTGTGCCCCATACCATCTCTCCACTTCCCAAATCTTTTCTTTGCCTTTCTTTCATTCTCTTCAATCAACACAAAATTATCAACGTACAACATCTACCATGGTAGTCCATTTCTGAAATCACGTGAGAGGGCTTCAAGTACCATGATAAACAACAACGGACTCAAAACTGACCCCTGATGCACACCAGCATGCACGGAAAATTCATCACTCAAATCTCCATTCACCCTGACGTAGGTGCAAGCACCCACATACATGGCCATATCCACTGTATCCAGCCACTCGTCGAACCCAAGCTTTCTCATTGCCCACCTCACCACCTCTCTGGGTCAGAGGCCTGCTCCAAACCAACAAAAATAGAGTACAGTTCCCTTTTCTTTCCTATGTATTTTTCCTGAAGCTGTCAATCAGTTAATATGGCATCAGTGGTCCCTTTGCCTGGCATAAACCCTGACTGCTTTTCATCAGTATTCACTCTTTCTCTCTCTAATCATCCCTTTTAAATGTATCTCCTTTACCTTTGTTATCTGGTCTATAAACTTAATAATTTCCTCTTTCCAGGGCATCACCCTACCCCTTGTACACATTTACAATTACACCCTTCAGCCAGTCATCTGGGATAACACACATATATATGATAATTATATTTTTCAAGTCACTGACTAACCCCACTCCTATATCTCCTGAGGCTTTCAACTTTTCAGCAGTCAGCCTAGAAACAGCTGTTGCCTTCCCCACCTGCATTCTTTCTATTGCCTCACTCACAGTAGCAGCGTCAATCAAAGGCCAAGGGCTAGACACTGAATCTGCTGGATCCAGACCTTCCCTGTCCCAGTCAGACTCCTCATTCAACAGCTGGTTGTAATGCTCTCTCCAGGTGTCTTTAATAATCCCATAGGTCACCACTACCTTTCCTTCATCATTCTGTACACACTGCTCACCTATTATATCCCTTTTCTCTCTCTTCATCTGATTTGCCACCTTAAATATCATATTCTTCCTTTCCACATAATAGTAATCCCTCTGTTATCCGGATGTCCATTACCTGAATGCTTTGATCTGGCTGTTTGAAATCATTATTTGTACATTTTTCAATTTTATCCGAACAAAATGCGTGCATCCGGATGGGTAGTTCACCCTGTGTCCGCTAGAGACCCTATCGGTCGTTCTTAGTGCCCACGATGTGACAGTATAGTGAACAGCTCATCTAGGACAGTTGTTATGAAGGCGCACGTGGTGACTTTTGTTTTTCCCTCCCTGCTTCAGGCCTTGCTATTCCTTACATGCCTCTTCCTAGGGTGTGTGATGATGGCCTCTCCTCCAGGATAAAGGTAGAGGGTAGTGCTGACTCTGGAGAAGCTGGAGATCCTGGGTAAGATTGATGGGGGATGGTTGAATTGTGAGTTTTGGCATTGATTTTATTCCAGCTGACTGTACTGTACCATGAGTTTATTCTGTTTTATCATGATTTTATTCCATTTTACCAATATTTTCTTTGTGCCCACTGCATTTTTCTTGTGCCCCCCCCCCATGATTTTTTTCCACCAGTGCTGATTGCCTGTCTGTGGTTGATGGGTCTACTTGACCATGGCAGTTGCTTGGCTGTGGTTTACAGGTCTGCTTGACCAAATAGGGTATTGTTAAACAACAGGAACAAGTGTTGTATTATGTATGGGGGGCCAGAGGAGAAGTCCAATATCCAGACGGATCCATTACCCGGACATGCCTTTGGCTCTATCATGTCAGATAATCAAGGGATTACCTCTGACACTCACTTTGCCATGTTTTAGAGCATGATAAGCATTAGGAATACTTTTTGTGTTTTGTGTACAATATTTTGTGGACATTTGTTGCACAGCCTCGGGTCCATAGGATTCAAAGGGTTAATATAGGATTGGTTGTTGCTGGTATTGTTTTCTGCTGACATTAATTCTGGTCATGATAGTATCTTACAATGGTGGAATGTGTCAGTATGCCTTTTATTGTATACCATATGTGTTCTGATGTGACTGCTTATGTCAACAGCATGTTGCAGTCAGTACAGAGGGAGCCAGCAAGGAGAGCACCCACCTAAAGTCATTGCGTTGCCTGGCATCATGGTTCAACATCCACACAGAAGAGTGGGTCCTTCTCACCAACACCTGCCTTGTCAATGACATTCTTGCTGTTGTACGCAACCCTCAGGTCGCTCCACGGTCAGTCTTCATGGGTCCTTAACATGAATGGTAGTTCACAGTTATTCATTAACAGGCAGCCCTTGTCATAAGCAATGGAATTTTAAAATATGAGAACTTTTCACATACATGTGTAAATTACGTAGTGTAAACCAGGAAAACCTGGTAAATCAACTTCTCAAGTAGGTTAACATGTCATTCAAAATTTTGCACATTATGAAAATATGGAGGGATGACAAGCATGGCTCAGTAATCATGGATATACCTGGTAGTAATGCTGGTTGTACAAATGCTTGTTTGTATTATTGATGATGATAACAGAACTGTTTTCCAACTGCCATAATCCAGTGAGGTGGGGATATCTTTTGAATTTTCTTTCCATCTCTTGATGATTTTATTTAGCTTAAGATACTCTCTTCAAAGTGGGTGGGTTAAATAGTGTATAACCTTAGTAAACCCCTTCAGAATGAGAGGTGTCTTCATCATCATCATCATCATCTGGACCTCGCTTCCAACACTAGGGCAGGGTGAGGAGTAGCAATGTCCAGACAGCCCAAATTTGCCCAGTCCAATGAGCCATGCTTCCGTTCGCTCACTATTCAAGTCCCCAGAATCCTGGCACTATCTGATTCACTAAAAACATTCACCACATTTTGTAGCTTCACATAAACATAATTGATAGAGTCAAGTCAGACTCTGAAATGTTAAAAAGAGGTGCCAAATCCCTGATCATGCTCATCTCCTCACAATATTCACCCAGGCAGCTCGATCTCTAGTCAGTCCTTTAGTCTCACTGACTTCCAAACCTCTCTGACTCACACACTTATCCACCATATCCTTCCACCTTCACACTGGCCTACCTCGCCTCCTCTCTTCTTCAGATTTGCTCAGATATACCTTTTTCACCACTCTGTTGTTATCCATTCTCTCCACATGACCATACCATTTCAGAACACTCTTCAGTTCTAGTGTCCACAGACTTCCTCACTCCGCATCTTTCATGAATCATCTTTCACGAATCACATTATTTCGGATCCGATCCACTCTCTCTACTCCACATGCATTCCTCAGCAGTCCCATCTCCACTGCTCTCTCTCTTGATTTTTCATTTTCATGCCACACCATAGTCTCAGTCCATATGTTAAAGTTTGCACCAACACTCCTTCGTGTAAGTCTCATGCAGCTGCAACAGTAAAACCTCTGTTTTCTGTTAAGGCCTTCATTGCACCAGCTACTTTCCTTCCTTGTGTCACTGTACTTTCCCCTTCTTTTGCACATTTTCCTCTCTTTTTTATCACTACCCAGGTATTTGAACTCTCACACTAATTCCAGTCTCTCTCCTTTCACTGTAACATCGCACTGGGAGTCACGTTCTCTCTCAGTAACCATCATTTTACTCTTTTCTGTGCTTACTCTTAAGGCATGACGCTCACAGACATCAGCAAAACTCTGCGCTAGTCTACTAGGTTCTTGTCTGGTATTCGCAAGTATTACTGCATCATCAGCATACAAATAATTTGAGATATTCCATCCATCACCTTTCATTACCAGTGCCATGCTCCTCTTCCTTACTTGTGTTTCTCTTTCCGTCATCAGCCCGTCCATTTATATATTGAACAACCATTGGGACATCGCACAGTCTTGTCACACGCCCACACCAATCTTGAACCATTCACCTAGATGCCCGTTAACCCTTACGTATTCTTCAGTACCGTCGTAAAAAATCTTGACGGCACCTAGCAGCTTACTATCTACACCGTACATGTGCAGAACCTTCCACAATCCATCTCTGTCTCCTTTGTCGTGTGCTTTTTCCAGATCCATGAATGCCATAAACACCTTTTAGTCCTTCTCACAAGCCATCTCCACTATCTGTCTCACTGCAGATATTTGATCCGCACATCCTCTGCCACCCCTAAAGCCACCTTGTTCATCACTCACTAGGACTTATGATATCTTTCTTACTTTTTTTGTAATATTTTTTCCATACTTAATAAACCTGTGCTACGGTAATTCTTGTACTCACTTCGTTCACCCCTTTTTTTGTACAGGGATACAATCACAGCCTTTTTCAACTCTGCTGGGACAGTTTCACTCATCCTTGCTTTCTTACATATCTCCAACAAGCACTTCATTACGCTCTCTCCACTACACTTCATATCTGCATACACCTCATCAACCTCAGCTGCTTTCTCATTTTTCAGCCGCTTCACAGCACTCTTCACCTGTGTGAGTGTCACGTTTTCTGGCACTGGATTCCATCTCTGCACACCCCCAAAAAGTGGCTCTGCTCTCTCTATTCCCATTCATCAGGCTTTCAAAATATTCTATGCATCTGATCCTTACTTCATTCCCATGGGTTAATAATCTACCACCTACATCCTTCACACCTTTACATTTCTTTCCCCTTTCACTTCTACTACATTTCTGCACTTCGTTCCAGAATAACTTCCTGTTTTCAGAGTAGTTTGCATTAATTTTTCTTCCTAGAGTATCGTTTACCTCCTTTTTCCTCTTCACTACTCTCTTTACGTGTTCTTACTCTCAATATACAGTATTCAGTTCTTATTTCAGTTGAACCCCTGTCCTGTAACCACTATAGCCACTTCTTCCTCATTTCTTCAACTGCTTTCTTAACCTATTCATCCTACCATGCTGCACGTTTCTTCTTTGTTGTTACTCTTGCCAAACACACACTGCTTTAGCATTCCTAACTAAGCAGTCCCCATATGCTTTCCACAGGCTGTCCAGATCCATTTCATTCCAGTTCACTGATTCTAACTCCTCCCCTACTTTGGTCCTGTATTCATCTGCCATTTCTTTGGTGCTCAGCTTCTCGACTTTCAGTCTTTCTCCCTGACTGCTCCTCTCACTCCTGGTCCACCTCACTCCTCTCAGCTTGATCTTGCATACCACAGTCATACGGTCTAACAGACCTCCACATTGTCTTCTCACAGCCCTCATATCAGCAACCATTCCCAGGTGTCTTAAGCTGAGTAAAGTCTTGTAGTAGCAGCAAAAATTTACTTAAAAGAACTCCACCTAGTTTCTAGGGGTTAGTTTATTTAGTGAACGTTTTACAGATTACACGAGATTGCGACGGACTGCGTGTGTTCAGCGATGATCATGCTGGAGGCAGAGAGAATCCAGCCTCTAGCAGAGGTATTGTTTGCTGGGGTGCTGCAGTTAGGGGAGCCCTACCACATGGCCGTCGCTCTCGAGGACATCAATGCCATCACAAATTATGCCAGGTTGGGGGCTGGTGTCTGGTGGTTTTATGTACTTGTTCAGAAATGTACTGGGATAAAAAATGTGCAAGATACATTAAGTATGTAGTAAAATTTTAATCTGTAATATCAGTGCTAATTATTACCCCTTATAGATGGAAATTAGCTGACCATGCTAATATTTAACATTGCAGATGTAATACAAATGTTTCTTACTTTTGGTAGGCTGATTTTTATTACTGCACAATGTACACTCGATCAAAAAACCATCTTTGCCCAGGTGACCAATGGTTTCACAATGAGCACTGCTGCTTATCACGCCTTTTCTTTAGGTGAATGTTTCTGAATGAATTGTCTGTTTCATGTGTTCCTTATTGTTCTTTCTTCATATTATACTGATTAAATTACTGGCCATGCACAACTGAGTAGTTCTTCATCTAATCCTGTGTTGCTTCATGAGTGTAGGAGCCTGGGGCTAGGCAAGTTGGTCCTGACATTTAACCCTTTGAGATTTTCAGCCCTCCCTTGATTGTGTCTGTGCCAGATTCAGCCAGTGCACATAGAGTGCGGCTTCACGCAGCGATGTTTGTACTTAATCGACCACTGTACAGTAACTTTTTATGTTAGACTAATGAATTTAGTACCGTTTTAAAGCTGAATAGTTGCTCTTTATCGTAGTATGGTTGACAAAGGTAAATACGATAGCTGATAGGCCAATAGGACGAGTAGAAGTTAGCTGAAAAGGAAAAATTGCACACCTTTCAGTAGAAAAATATTTATAAAAAAAAAGTATTAGAGTTACATGAAATTTGATAGCACCATGTCAATCTACGGTAAATTCCCTTTCAATTGTTATGTAAGTTATGGCAGTTTATGTTAGTTTTCACAGAGAAAACCTGTCACGCTGGCAAATATCCATGCTAGTAATACTGATATTATTAATGCCATTCAGGGATGAGTGAGGCTGGTCACTCTCATCTTAAATATCAGGACCAACTTTTTTTCTTTTCTTTTTTTTATGCAAGGAAGAAGGAACCAAAGGCCACAGACCTGCATACTATTTCTTCCAAGAAAAAGCAAAAACAATACAAAAGAGAGCCAAATTCAAGATCCGTTCATTTCGAGATGCCTGGACACACTGCGTTTGAAAGACTGGAGATCATAGGAAGCAGGGAATACAGACAGAGGAGGACAGTTCCAGAGTTGACCAGTTGCATAAATGAAGGACTGGGAGTAACGGTTAACTCTTGCATTAGAGAGTTGGACAGAAAAGGGATGAGGGTTTGTTGTTAGACAGGTACTACGTGCCCGTCGTAGATGTGGAGGGATGCAGGCTGACAGTTCAGAGGAACAGTGACTGTTGAAGTAGTGATAGAAGAGAGATAAAGATGCAACAGTGCGGCAAAGAGACAAAGGTTGAAGGGGATCAGTAAGAGGAGGAGAGTTAATGAGACGAAAAGCCTTTGACTTCACCCTATTGAGAAGAGCTGCATGTGGGGAGCCTCCCCACACATGAGAGTTGTACTCCATACACAGGCGAATAAAACCCGTGTACGAGGTCAACAACTGTGCAGGGGTAAAGAAAGTTCGGAGTCGGCTTAGCACACCTAATCTCTTGGAAGCAGATTTCACAAGAGATGTAATATGTTCTTTCCAAGACAAATCCCGAGAGAATGAAACCCCAAGCATGTTCAAGGATGATGCAGGGCATAACTGTTCATTATTAAACATTAGTGGGTAATCCTGAGGAAGATTTTGTCGGGTTGATATGTGTAAGAACTGAGTTTTTGATGCATTAAAAATAACAAGATTATTTTTACCCCAATCAGAGATACGAGCCAAGTCAGACATTAGGTGTGCCATAGCCTCATCCCTTTTTTGTTGAAGCAACTGCTGAGATGGACGTTGCGGAAACCGAATGGAAAGGTGAAGGGTGGAATCATCAGCATCTGAGTGGATAGGGTTAGATGTACAGCTTAGAAGGTCATTGATGAATAAAATGAAGAGAGTAGGTGATAGGACAGAGCCCTGAGGAACACCACTGTTGATAGGTCTAGGAGAAGAACGATGGCCGTCTACAACAGCGGCTATAGAACGACCAGAAAGGAAGCTTGAGATGAAGGCACAGATAGAACGATAGAAACCGTAGGAGGGCAGTTTGGAAATTAAAGATTTATCCCAGACTCGATCGAAAGCCTTTGAGATGTCAAGTGCAATGGTAAAGCTTTCGCCAAAGTCCCGAAAGGAGGATGACCAGGAGTTTGAAGGGTAGGTGAGAAGATCGCCAGTGGAGCGTCCCTGACGGAACCCATACTGACGATCAGAAAGAAGGTTGTGACAGGAAAGATGCTTTAAAATTTTTCTGTTAAGGATTGACTCGAAAATTTTTGAGACACAGGATGTTAAAGCAACTGGATGATAGTTAGAGGGTTGGGAATGGTCACCCTTCTTTGGGACTGGCTGAATGAGAGCAAACTTCCAGCAAGAAGGAAAGGTACAAGTTGATAAATAAAGGCGAAAGAGTTTACTTAGGCAGGGTGTAAGCACAGAACTACAGTTTTTGAGGACAACAAGAGGGACTCCATCAGGCCCACTTGCCTAGCCCCGGGCTCCTACGCTGCTCTGTGGGGCAACATAGGATTGGATAATGGTTGGATGGAAAACCTATTTATTTTTCATATCTCTCTAATGTACTCGTCACTGTAAAAACAAATACTTGGATAAGGATAAACAGGATAGTGTATATGGAACAAGGCCAGATAAGAGATGGAAAACATGCAAAAAAAAAAAAAGTTTTGTATGACTCGAATAGTGGTAGGTGGTGGCAACCATCATCCACTCATTTGATGTAGTGCTGCGTACTTCTTCCTTAGCCATTATCAATCTTTTTCTGTGCCTGCTCTCCTCTCTTCCTATTTCTCTCATCTTTCCTGTCACTTCTTTTTGCTTTTCTTTCCTTTACAGGTGGCTTTACATTGAGTGACAAGCCAAATGGTTTCCTGTAAGCCAAGAAACCATTTACAGCACTGCATGGTAACCATAGAACTAAACCATACATGCTCCCTGCAGGTCAACAATTGGGTTGGTTGTGGGTTGTGCCCCTCCTTGTAAAACAAATAACTCAAAGTCAAATGGCCACCTCTCACTGGATTATAGCATCTGGCAATAGATAGATAGATAGATGACTCGAATTCAGGTCATCAGAATCTCAACGGTTGGATTTATGATGAGTAGCTTCTGTGGCTTAGTGGGTTAGAGCGCTCTGCTCTGGCTGCAGGGTCGAAGGTTCAAGTCCATTCAAGGTTCATTGGTAGACATCACGAAGGGCATCTTGTCACAAAGTGCTACACACTCCAAACCTAAGTCCTCTACCCATAGGCAATGCCTTAGCCCTTTGGGGAGACATGGCGTAAAACAAAATTTATTTATATTTTTTTATTTTGGATTTATGATGACTCGAAATCACATCGTCGAAATCTCAAAGGGTTAAGATGAGAGTGACCAGCCTCACTCATCCCTGAGTGGCATTACATGAGCAATAAACTCCAACCATCCCTTGGATGTAAACCTGCACTGGCTTCATCCAGTTAGAGCACCTTAATTCTCCACTATAAAGCATCAGGTGCCATAATTTGGTTATGTGGTTACCACCCAGCATAGTAAAATGGTTTCCTGGTGTTCAGAAAACCACTTGACTTGTCATTCAGTGCAGAGTCGGCCATAGACAAAAGGAAGTGAAAAGAATGGAGGAAAGAAAGACAGAAGATGAAGGAAGAGAGGATAGGGCAGGAACCTGAGAGCTGCACTACATCGAGTGAGTGGCAGTTGCTGGAGAATATTTTCATACGTCTCAATCACTGTTTCAGTATGTAAGATAGAAAAATGTACTATGAAGATAATTTTTTGATCAAGTGTATGTAGCAGCACCACAAAGAGTAAGTAGAGTATCTGAGTTCTTGCAGTACTGGTACATATTCAATGCATGGCATTTAAGTCAAGCTGAGTTGAGTTATTAATAGATGTACGATTGTCCAAAGAAGTGATGACCCGTTTCCCACTACCTTTCATTCAGAAAGTGGTATCTGGCAACTGTCATGGCCATGTTATATTTTCTATATTGCACACTGGAAAGAGCAGTATTTGTGTAAACGACACCAAAAAGTAATATATTAGTGTTTTTACCGTGTATATCTCGCATTACGGAAGAGGAAACCACAATACACCAAAGTTGAGGCTTAGCAGTACGAAAGAATGTGAAACACACTCCCTATCGCCCAACGGTTTCAGGGTTAAAATGCGGAGAAACTCTCGTAATACAGTAAAACCTCACTAGAACGGACTAATTGGGGCAAAGTCATTCCGAAAACGCGATATTCCGAAACAAGCGACATGGGGATTTCCCCCTGCTAAGATATTTTCATACATGAAAAGAGTCATTGCCACAATCCTACTTCATTCCACCATTTCCTTCTAAATTGTGGCATTAACTCATTTGCCTCTTAACTTTTCTCAGAGGCCACTATAAATAATTTATTGCATAACACAGTACAGTTTTTGTAAGGTTTATACTCGATAAGGGCCATTGTAATACTCACAGGAAGATATTTTTCATACATGAAGTATCATAGCCACCATCTTGCATCACCCCACCAGTTATTTCTATCCCTTTTACTCCTTAACTTTTCTAAAATTCCACTAAAAATAATTCATTGCATTACACAGTATAGTTTTAGCAAGGTTTAGACTCGATAATGGCCATATATAACACACAAAATAAGATATTTTCGCTTATTAAAAGCATCATGTCCACCATCCTGCTTCATCTGCACCAGTCCATTTTGACTTGTGGTAATATCTCATTTGCCTCTTATTTTTTTCTCAAATTCAATTATAAATAATTTATTGCATGACACAGTAAAATTTAAGCAAAGCTTGGACACAATTAAAAAAAAAAAAAATCTTACGTTACCATTCACACTCCCTTGACTATCTCTGCACCCCCCACCTTGCCTGGTGTTATCATCTTTCAGCACTTGCTGAAGAATTCTTCAGAGCAAATCCTTCAAAATCATTTCCCATTATCTTTAGGGTCATCATCAAGGAACAGTGAATCACTGTCCCAATTGTCTTCACTTAAGAGCTGAATTGTGGATGGGAATCGGAGGTGTAGCCCATACCGTGAGTGTGTACACGTGTGGTGTACTTAATTTTAAGCATTTTTCAAGTACACTTTATACACCTTAATTTTTACAATCTTACAAACAAATATGATCACTCTGTCTGTATATTTCACTTATCACTCGTCACCGTCGAGCAGTATATCAGGGACTTTGGGAAAATGAAGTTGGGGGGAAATAATGTGGGGGAAAAATAGTGATGTCGCCAGCTCACCACGAACCGACGCACGAACACACACACAGCTCGCCGTGTGATTAAAGTTTGATGTCTTAATATTAATGCAGACCCCTTTTCTAATTTTTCAGCATTTAGAAAGAACATTATGGGTATATTTTAATTATAAACACTTCAAATATTGTACTGTATGTACACTTAGAACAATAGCTATGCTCCCAGCCCACCGCCAACCAACACATGAACACACAAACCGCTCCGACAATACGGCCACCCCGCCGTGAGGTTAGGCAGTCCGGACCGCTTCTAGCTTTTTCGGAGTTTTTCTGATATATAAGACATAATTCCGTTTGGCTTCCTGACTCCGAAAAAAGAGACTTCCGGTGTATTGAAGTCCGTTGTAGTGAGGTCATACTGTACTTATTTTCGATTCAAAATCTACAGTATTGAAGGAAATATGTCCCATAAAATAAAACCCGCAGATAATCGTAATGTCGAAATCATTAGTGCCGTCAAATTAGAAAAATAAACATTTAAAGATATATTATTATCCACATTTAATTCTCTATGTGGGATGATATTCACGCGGGTAAATCCGTAAGTGCTGAAAGCAAGATCGATCGTCAACAAGAAACTACGGCCTATTGGTGCAAGAAGATTATTGCTCCTTATTTAGCAGATACTGTATTCCAGTAAGACAGATATACTGGCATCTTGACAGTTAACAGAGATAAGTGATATAGAGGCAGAACATAGGAAATTTGCTACTGGAGCCCCTCGTAGCACAAGACCAAAACAGATAGATTAATACATGTGCCCAAGAACAACCACTTACCACTCCTGTTGCTATCAAGAAGCAAATTAATCTGTCTTCATTCAGTAACGTTAGTGAAACCAGTGCAATCATGAGTGGAAAACTGGTCATTTTTATTCACATGAAATTCCTACATGTTATAAAACATGTTGGAAAGTTGCATGAAAGAACTAAAGAGGGAGAGGTTGATAGTCAAAAGCATGAATGTGACAATGAAGATAATTAAAACCAAAAAGAATTATGTTAAAAATAAGGGAGAGGGGGGAAACGTGACAAAGGCTGAGACAACCTCTCCCTCCCCTGGCGTGGTAATGACTGATGGAAGGCCTGCCGTGCACTGTTGCCAAAGGAAAAATTATTGAAATCCACTAAATTAGTCTCAGATGCGGTAAAAATCCGCCAGACTGAGGGAAATTGATGAAAAAAAAAAATGGGCAAGACCTAGAAAAAAAAATGGGCAAGACCTAAAAAAAAAAAAAGAGCTAGAGAAATGTAATAATTTTATACTAGCCAGACTGCTTTTGAAATCTCTAAATTTAGCGGGAAAATCGCTTCATTGGTAACTCCTGGCATGAGTCGTGAAAATGTGCCTGATGTCACTATTTATTTATTTTTTGATTGATCTATTAAAAAAATATGCTATACTTAATTAGTATTTTCGCAAGATTATTTTTTTTACACCATAAATAATGTTTGCAGGGCAGGCAAAGACTGTTTCCGTCTCCTAAATGAACGTTGCCAGATCCAGTGAGTTTTGTCCGAAACTTAATGAAAGCGAGTCATCACTTCTTTGGGCGACTGTACAGTACAGTATACCTTACCCTGTTTGTAGATGGAGAGAAAAATGCAAGGATGATGATGATGATGATGTATATTGCCTCACTCCATCCTTAGGTATGGGATGGTGATGGTGATTTAGTTTTGTTCTTTGGTACAGGATCTTCTCTGAGCTGGGTGAGACACTGGTGGAGGTGATGGTGGAACAACCAGGCCAGGGACTGGGTTCCCTCCAGGTCCTGCATCTCCTTCTTACCTGCATTGGACACCATGATTGGGAGGTCAGTCAGGCTCCATCATTCTTAGAGTCCTGTTGTAAGGACCATACAGTACTGTATGTCTAACCTGTTCGACACAGTGACATCATCATTAGTTTATTCTTGCTACCTTTTATCAAGTCTGTTGAGTTTTGGAGAGGCCATTTATCCTTACAGGGTTAGAAACTCCATTAATCTTGTCACATTTTTTTTTTTTTATAAATCTGAATTAAATACAGTGATACTCCAATTATCCATCATGATTCAACCAAAGCCGTGTCTGATGTTGCAGATTTTGATGATGATATACCACCCCCTCCCAGCCCCTCTAGGGGGTAATAACTCAGACAAAGACCCTGTATTGAACTGTGTAAGTATCCAAATATAAGAAAAAAAATCTGAAATATTCTGCCTGATCAAAAACCATTATACAGTTTATCATCATCATGGCAGGTGGGGGCGCCCATCATCCACTCACTCAGTGTAGTGATGCCCTTTGGTCTCCACACTAAGTGACAAGCCAAGTGGTTTCCTGTACCCAATATACCATTTATTATGCTGGGTGGTAACCATATAACAGGGGTTTTTGGCTGGGTTAAGTATCCCCCAGATTCCCCTGCCTAAAAATCACTTAATCCATCGTGTGCCGGCTGACTTGGAACCTTATGCCACCCCAGTGCCAGCTGATGTTCAACTTTTTTTTTTTCTAGATAGGTTAGAAATGTTAGAAATATGGAGAACAACCATAAAAGTACTCACAGAAGCCATTTAGGTCAATTCTCCCAGAGCAGGCGGCTGAAAACTTCAGAGTAACGCCCATAGACTTCACTGCCCACCGCCAGCACAGTGAGAAGAAGCTGAAGCTCTGCTTTTTCTTCATCGGTAACTATGCTATTTGAGCAAAGGACACTCTTGTTGGGTATATAGATGATAAAGGAAGTGTCCCCAAGCATAGTTATGTACGTTGGCACATTATGACAAGCAAGTGAGTTGGATTGCCCATATAATGTTCGTAATACTGTAGTTCTTATTCTATGTCTCTGAGGTAGAAAGTCTGTGCCCACACATATTATACTGTGCATTATATTTGTTTTCCACATATAATTCTTTTAATTGTCTACTATCTACGCACTCTTGGTGTGTTTTCTCGCACACTCAATACACTACCATTCTCTTATCTTGCTCGGCAAGATATTTGTGCTGTGTCATTTCATTTACTATATTTTCTTGCACACTCAACACACTACCATTCTCTTTTCTCGTGCGGCAAAATATTCGCGACGTGTCCTTTCACTTAGTATATTTTCTCGCGCACACACACACACATACATAAGTAACTTATTTTACTTCACTTGCTATAATAGTATCACTAACACTAGTTTCTTATCATATTACACTTATTTGTGAGATAATTATCATTACATGTTATTTACAGTTACAGTATATACATTTCACTTGCGTCTTTTATCACACACTCAACATAGTTCGGAAGTGGATTAGGGTGTGGTATTATTTGAAGCAGTATGTAAGGCACAGTCCCAAGTTGCACTCCACACACTGATAATGCAAGTCCTTTCGCTATTTTCTGGGCCGTGCTGTGCTGTGTTTGCACACGTGACACCTGCGTTGGGGATTCCTTTTCGCACCTGGTGCGGTCACTAACTCAGGGAAGGGACATTCGATGAAGCGAAGGAGATTTTCCCCACCAAACTGGATGTTTTCGTGGGGCACGATCACTGCCATGGTTGCCAAGCAGCTCCCTGCACAGCTCCCTTATGAAGTCCTCAAGAGTGTCGCTGGATCCTGTGGTGTGGGTGTGGAGGAGGTGAGCATTCAAATCTCTTACATCTGTCAGGTGAAAGAACAGTTTCTTGTACTACTCATCGTGGGCCTGGCACACTTGACGCTCAGTGTTATTGGATCTGACTGGTCTGCCTGACGCATATTGATATTGTAATCAATCACAGCCTCTGGCATCCAGATGTGCATATGTCTTTCATTGAGGTAATCGATAGTCTTTGTGATATGCATCAGGGGACAATGAACTGTTGAAAGGAGGTTTACCTTGCGGTTGTGATGCCAGGTAGTGGCGAGGATGTTGTTAGCTTGATAAAACACTACCTCCTTCCTTTCCAGTTTCCTGTCCACCTGTACCATGTGGTTCCTGATTTTCTTCACTACCGCAGATGCCAGTTTCTTGCTGCTGCAAATACCGAGCGAGAAGTGGGCTAGTGTACCAGTTGTCCAGGTACAGGACGTGCCCACGATGAAGGTACAGCTGCATCTTTGTTTTCACAACTGCACCAGACAAACTGACAGTCCTTTCCTCTGAAATTTCCATCTGTGCACCAGTGTGCAGGACTATGTCCTGCACATACCCGGTCCTGCAATTACACATGTTGAAAATTTTGAACCCAAAATGGTGTCTTTTGCTTGGGATATATTGCCTGAAGGCAATGTTTCTCCTCCATAACACGAGACTTATTTATGACCAGGTCTCTGTAGGGAGAGAAAGAGGACGAGAATCATGCCCTCAGGTGATCAAACACTAGGTGAATTCAGCGCATCCTCAGTGTTGCCAACTTTGCTGGGGTCCTCAGTATCGTAAAAATGGAGCTGGCTGAGAATGTACTGGAATCTGTTTCTCCCCATAACTCTTCCAAAGAAGGGTGTTGACATAAGGAGGTCCACAGTCCAGTATGAAGGCAACTGATTCTTTTTTATCAGTCCCATCAATAGAACTAATTCCAGGAACAGGTACATCTTGTCGACATCAAACAGCCGGCTATGGGGTGTTTGTGGGCCTGTGCCATGGCAGGATACTGCATACATGCTTGAAAGTATGCAGATTCTGAGAATCAATTCATTTGTAAAGAGGTTTTTGAAGAAATCTTTCCTTCTAGAGGATTGATTCAACTCGGGGACAGTACAGCCTGCAGTGGCCCCACGAGTAAATGGTTGTTGAATGGGAATAAAATTGCTCCCATCCTCCCACTCCCATGACACTTCATCATCTGTTTCACCATCTCCACCATCACCACCACCGTCCCCGTTGTCAGGATGGGGAGGAAAACCGGAGGTCACCTGGGGAATATTTCCCTCCTCCTCATCTTTCTCCTGACTTTGACCCCCCCCCCCTCCCTTTTCACCCCCACACTACCAGTAAGGGAGAAGGAAGCACTGAAATGAGGTGGGGAATTTCCATGTGGAAGGTCACATGTGGCCGAGGTGATTTAGACCTTTGTGAGGTCAGTGGTGGCATGCTCCTCCACACCCCACGTGAGTAAAACACTGCACTGCTTACCTTGTATTTTTTAGTTTGTATACCCTCCCTGGCCGTTGGCCCCTTATGGGGGGGATCCTACCCACTTTGGCAAAGTGTATTGAGCACCAGGATCCTCCTTGATATTCATCCTCACTAGAGAAATCATTTGATCGAGGGTGGTGGGAGGGGGTGGTGGTGGTGGGGCTGCCTGGGAGGACAAAGACGTCACCTTCATATATTTCACCCTGCTGGGGGATGGAACTTCTTCTTCACTGCTTGATTCAGAGTCTGGCTGAATGTAATCCCTGTCAGGCACATTGTCGTCGAATGGAGAGTCGCTTTCCCCATCACAGGGCACCTCAAGGAGAGAGTCAGTTTCGTGCCAGCTAGACCACGATGCACCGTAATCCTCACTCACTCACTGTCAAAATCAGACTGATGTGGCACGCTCCCACACAGGCCCAGGTGTGCAGTGATGACTCGCTGGCGGGTGAGGTCTAGAGAGGCGCAGGAATATCCCCACTGATTTTTTGGCACGTAATTTGAATTTTCAAATTATGGCAAATGCTGTATTTCATATCGCACACATACATGTAAGTCAATGGCACTCTCTGCATATGTAGGGGCTGACGTACATGTACTGTATGTCAGTGGCACTGTCCACACATATAGGGGCTGACGTACATGAACTGTACGTCAGTGGCACATGGCAGGTTAATTATGGTAAATGTCGGTGGGCCACTTAGGGACCAATACCTGCCCAGATTTGCATGGCCATGTGGAATGTGAGAGGTGTGAATGAGGAGAGCAAGAGGGTGGAATGGTGAATGTGTTCAAGAGTGCAAGATATGCCGTGATGGCAGCGTGTGAAACAAAGATGAAAGGGAAGTGGGGGAGTTGGAAGGTGTGAAATGTTTAAGAGTGAACATGAATGGGTGAGGAAGATGCAAGGAAGGAGTTGCTTTGTTGATGAATGAAGTGTGGGAGAGTGGAATGAGAGATTACAAATGTGTGAGCTCGAGATGTATGTATGTCAAGTTCTAGTGTAGGAAGGTGAAAGTGGCAGTGAATGTAGCGTATGCATCATGTCATGACAGGAGTGAGAAAGACAGGCTTTGGGATGAGCTGGTTGAAGCAGTAGGAGAAATGCCCAGAAGCTATAAAGTGATTGTAATGGGTGATACGAATGGAAGAGTAGGCACTGGTCCTGAGAATGACAAATGGGTTATGATGGAGTACCAGGAAAACATGATAATGGGAAGTGACTGAAGGATGTGTGTCAGGAAAAGAGTTTGTGCGTTTGTAACTCGTATTTCAAACACAAAGATGCACATAAATATACATGGTATAGAGGGAACAGGATTTGTGTTGAAAGGAGCCTGATTGATTATGTGCTCGTAGAGAGGTCGATGCTGGGAATGGTTGCTGATGCGAGGGCTGTGAGAGGACGATGTGGAGGTCTGGCAGATCATATGATTGTGTTATGCATTATCAAGCCGCAAGGAGTGAGGTGGACCAAGGACCAAGAGGGAGAGGAGCAGTCAGGGAGAAGGACTGACAGTCAAAGCTGAGGTTAAAAAAAATGACAGGTGAACACAGGACCAAAGTAGGAGAGGAGTTGGAATCAGTGAATTGGAATGAAATGGATCTGGACAGCCTGTGGAATGCATATAGGGATTGCTTAGTTAGGAATGCTAAAGCAGTATTTGGTGTGGCAGAGTAACAACAAAGAAGAAAGGTATGGCATGGTGGGATAAAGAGGTTAAGAGAGTGGTCTAGGAAAAGGGGAAGAATTGGCTAGAGTGGTTACAGGACAGCGGTTCGGTTGAAATAAGAACTGATTATATCAAGAGCAAGAAGCACATAAAGAGACTAGTGAAGAGGAATAAGGAGGAGGTAAATGATATTCTAGAAAGAAAAATGAATGCAAATTACTCTAAAAACAGGAAGCTATTCTGGAAAGAGATGTGGAAATATAGAAGTGACAGCGGAAAGAAATTCGAAAGTGTGAAGGATGTAAGTGGTAGATTAATCCATGGGGATGAAGTAAGGACCAGATGGAAAGAATTATGTGGATGTCTGATGAATGGGAATAGAGAGAGCAGAGCCACTTTAAACATGATTGGTTTTGGGAGTGTGCAGAGAAGGAATGTAGTGCCAGGAAACACGACACTCACGCAGGCGAAGAAAACTATGGAGTGGCTGAAAAATGGGAAAGCAGCTGAGGTTGATGAGATGTATTCAGAGATGATTAAATGTAGTTGAGAGAGCAGAATGAAGTGCTTGTTGGAGATTGTAAGAAGGCATGGATGAGTGAAACTGTGCCAGCAGAGTGAAAAAAGTTTGTGATTGTACTCCTGTACAAAAATAAAGGTGAACGAAGTGAGTGAAGAATTATCGTGGCATAAGTTTATTGAGTGTTGTAGGGAAGGTAGATAGAAGAATTATTATAGAGGAAGTAAGAGAGATATCAGAAGTCCTAGTGAGTCTTATGAACAGGGTGGCTTTAGGAGTGGCAGAGGATGTGTGGATCAAATATTTGCAGTGAGACAGATAGTTGAGAAGGCTTGTGAGGACTGTAAGGTGTTCATGGCATTTATGGATCTGGATAAAGCATATGACAAAGTAGACAGAGATGGGTTTGTGCAATTATGGTGTAGATGGTAAGCTGCTAGGTGCCGTCAGGAGTTTTTACGAAGGTAGTGAAGCATGTGTAAGGGTAAAGGGGCATCTAAGTGAATGGTTCACGATCATTGTGAGCGTGCAACAAGGTTGTGTGATGTCCCCATGGTTGTTCAGTATATATACTGTATATATGGATGGGGTGATGAGAGAAGTAAAAACACAAGTAATGGAGAGAGGGTTGGCATTGGTAATGAGTTTTGATGGATGGAATATCTCAGAAATGTTGTATGCTGATGATGCAGTGCTACTTGCAAATACTGGACAATAACTTAGTAGACTAGTGCAGAGTTTTGCTGATGTCTTTCAGCATCATGCCTTGAGAGTAAATGCAGAAAAGAGTAAAGTGATGGTAACAGAGAGAAGATGACCCTCATTATGATGTTACAGTGAATGGAGAGAGATTAGAAGTGGGTGAGAGAGTGCAAATGCTTGGGTGCATTGATAGAAAAGAGAGGAAAATGTGCAAAAGAAATGGAAAGTAGAGTAATACAAGAAAGGATAGTATTGGGTGCTATGAAGACAAAGGAAAGAGAGGCTTGAGTGTTGCAGCTGCACAAGGCGTACATGAAGGAACGTTAGTGCCAACTTTAACATATGGATGTGAGACTATGGTGTGGCATGAAAATGAAAAGTCAAGAGTGAGAGCAGTGGAGATGGGTCTGCTGAGGAATGTATGGGGAGTAGAGAGAGTGGATAGGATACAGAATAATGTGATTCATGAAAGATGAGGACTGAGGAAGTCTGTGGACACCAGAATCAAAGAGAGTGTACTGAGATGGTATAGTCATATGGAGAGAATGAATAACAATAGAGTGGTGAAAAAGGTATATCTGATCAAATTTGAAGGAGGGAGGAGATGAGGTAGGCCAGGGAGAAGGTGGAGATATATGGTGGAAGAGTGTGTGAGGAAGAGAGGAATGGAAGTTGGTGAGGCTAAGGAACTGACAAGAGATCGAGCTGGCTGGATGAATATTGTGACAAGGGCATGATCATTTGTTTGGCACCCTTTTTTAATGGGACAGCATTTGGATTGACCATTGGATACATTTATGTGAAGCTACAGAATGTGGTGAAAGTTTTTTGGCATATCAGCATGGAGATCCGACATTAGGTGACCAAGGCCGTTGCATGCAAGCATGTTGGAGCCTTCAAAAACGAAACAAAAACGAAACGATCAGATAAAGACAGAATTCTGGGGACTTGAATGATGAGTGAGTGGAAGCATGGCCCATTGGATTGGACGAACTTGGGCCATCTGGGCGTTGCTACTCCATACCTTGCCCCATGGTGAGAAAGGAGATCCGGATGATGATGATGATGATGATGATGATGATGATGATGATGATGATGATGATGATGATGATGATGATGATGATGATGATGATGATG
>JAGKTI010002766.1:50287-63386 GCA_018397915.1 Birgus latro
GCCGCTTCTGCTCCCATTACAAAGGGCCCTGTGACCTCTATCCCTACTAAGCATCGTGTGGGAAGCGGTAAAGGACTAAGTGACTCTGCTGTGGACGTGAACTTGCTGAATTATCGATGATAATGATGGATAGTGACTGTTACATGGAGTAATGACAGTGAAAGTGAAACCTTCGCTCTCTACGTAGTTTACTGAACGAGAAAGTGAATGCCTGGAGTGAAAATAAACTACTATTACTGAAGGAAACTTATCGATAAATACTGTAGATGTATATAATTGTAATAAAGTACTAGGAATATAAAGTGTGAGTGTGTTTATGAATAATAAATGACAGAATGCTAGCGGCAAACGAGTGCGGGTGGGAAGCCCGTTCGACACTTGTAATTTACATTGCTTTCACAGTTTTTTTTTTTTTTTTTGAGTTTGGATTCCAAACTACTTGAAAATCATTGAATAGTGTTTCTAGTGATAATATCAGGCTGTGGTAATCATATTACGGGATGTCAGGAAGTGTAAAGTGGAGACTTCGTTACCCAACTTCAGAAGTCTCCACAAGTCCTACAGTAGTCGAAGAAGGCTCACCCAACATCCCAGGAGAAAGCTGAAGGTATGTGCCTTATGCATATTTTATTATAATATTCTAGGACTAATAACTGATTTTTGGCAAATATTTTTAAAAAGTCAGTTGGAGCACGAATATCCCCACGGGACGCACAAGGACTGCATCCGACATTCCCCCTCTTAAGGGGTTAATGCATAGTGTTGCCAGGGATAGTTTGGACACTTAATAACCCTCCCCCTCCTCAACTCTCCAGATTATCCCAAATCTATATAATTAATTGAGGTGTACCCTCTGTTTTCAAACAAGAAAGTTTACCATTCTTTTTTGATAACAATATCTTCGACATGCAACACAGATTCACTATGATAATGCATAATTTGCTGCTTGACACATTCTTGGAGGTAGAGTTTACCACATGCACTCTGGTTAAAACATAGGAAGTGCAAAAATCATAAAATATAACCTGCATTGAAAAGTGTGGCATTTGCCCCATGGAGGTTCCATGTGGTAGAAGAAAACAAACTCTTGCACTTTTATTGAAGACCTCGTGGCCCATGCTCCCATATCTTTCTCAGGAAATGCACTGTCTGAACCATCCCATTGTCCGAACCATTGCCTCTATAGTGTTGTTACATCTATTATCAACATCGGACCTCCTTTCCTACCCCAGAGAAAGGTGAAGAATTGCAATGTCCAGACAGCCCAAGTTTGCCCAATCCAATGGGCCACACTTCCATTCACTCATCATTCAAATGCCTGGAACCCTGGCTGTATCTGATGCGGCAGAAAAATTTCACCACGTTCTGTAGCTTCACATGGACATATCCGATAGAGTCAATCTGGACGCAGTCACGTTAAAAAGGGGTGCCAAATCCCTGACAATGCACTTCTTCTCGCAACATTCGTCCATCCAGCTCGATCTCCTGTCAGTTCCCTTGCCTCACCGACATCTATACCTCTCTTCCTCACACACTCATCCACCATATCCCTCCATCTTCTCCTTGACCTACCTTTTTTCTTTTTTTTTTTTTAATGCAAGGAAGAAGGAACCAAAGGCCAGGGCCCGCATACTGTTCCTTCCAAGAAAAAGTAAAAACAATACAAAAGACAGCCAAATTCAAGATCCATTCATTTCGAGATTTTTTATTTTATTTATTTTTTGTATGTGTCCGACTCTGGGCATAGGCTTTACAGCCTGTTATCAAGGCCCAGCCGTCCTCCTACATACCATACACCTCTACATGTCACCACTTCGGCACTAACACCCACCGTCCATATTGAATACATGCTAGGGCTGTCTCATACAGGACTGGTGTATTGGTATTAGCGGGGTTATTTTTAGGACATGTCGGCGGGTCTTCTGGTAGATCAGTAAAGCCTGATTTAATGAAATTCAGATCCTTAAACTGTTCCCTGCCCCAGCGAGGATTCGACCTGGGTCCCTCGGGACTGCAAGCCAACTCTCCACCGATCGAGCTACCGCCTCACACACACTGCGTTTGAAAGATTGGAGATCATAGGAAGCAGGGAATACAGACAGAGGGAGACAGTTCCAGAGTTGACCAGTTGCATAAATGAAGGACTGGAAGTAACGGTTAACTCATGCATTAGAGAGTTGGATAGAAAAGGGATGAGAGTTTGTTGCTAGACAGGTACTACGTGCCCGTCGTAGAGGTGGAGGGATGCAAGCAGACAGTTCAGAGGAACAGTGACCATTGAAGTAGCGATAGAAGAGAGATAAAGAAGCAACAGTGCGGCAGAGAGACAAAGGTTGAAGGGAATCAGTAAGAGGAGGAGAGTTAATGAGACGAAAAGCCTTTGACTCCACCCTATTGAGAAGAACTGCGTGTGGGGAGCCTCCCCACACATGAGAGTTGTACTCCATACACGGGCGAATAAAACCCGTGTACAAGGTCAACATCTGTGCAGGGGTAAAGAAAGTTCGGAGTCGGCCCAGCACACCTAATCTCTTGGAAGCAGATTTCACAAGAGATGTAATATGTTCATTCCAAGACAAATCCCAAGAGAATGAAACCCCTAGCATGTTCAAGGATGATGCAGGACTGAGCTGGACATTATTAAACATTAGTGGGTAATCCTGAGGAAGATTTTGTCGGGTTGATAAGTATAAGAACTGAGTTTTTGATGCATTAAAAATAACAAGATTATTTTTACCCCAATCAGAGATATGAGCCAAGTCAGACATTAGGTGTGCCATAGCCTCATCCCTTGTTTGCTGAAGTAACTGCTGAGATGGATGTTGCGGAAATCTAATGGAAAGGTGAAGGGTGGAATCATCAGCATATGAGTGGATAGGATTAGATGTACAGCTTAGAAGGTCATTAATGAATAAAAGAAAGAGAGTTGGTGATAGGACAGAGCCCTGAGGAACACCACTGTTGATAGGTCTAGGAGAAGAATGATGGCTGTCTACAACAGCAGCTATAGAACGACCAGAAAGGAAGCTAGAGATGAAGGCACAGATAGAAGGATAGAAACCGTAAGAGGGCAGTTTGGAAATCAAAGATTTATGCCAGACCCGATCGAAAGCCTTTGAGATGTCAAGTGCGATGGCAAAGCTTTCGCCAAAGTCCCGAAAGGAGGATGACCAGGAGTCTGAAAGGTAGGTGAGAAGGTCGCCAGTGGAGTGTCCCTGACGGAACCCATACTGACGATCAGAAAGAAGGTTGTGACTGGGAAGGTGCTTTAAAATTTTGCTGTTAAGATCTGATTCAAAAACTTTTGAGACACAGGATGTTAAAGCAATTGGACGATAGTTAGAGGGTTGGGAATGGTCACCCTTCTTTGGGACTGGCTGAATGAGAGCAAACTTCCAGCAAGAAGGAAAGGTACAAGTTGAAAGACAAAGGCGAAAGAGTTTACGTAGGCAGGGTGTAAGCACAGAAGCACAGTTTTTGAGGACAACAGGAGGGACTCCATCAGGCCTATATGCCTTGTTAATATTGAGGCCAGTGATGGCAGAAAATACATCAGCTGAAGAAATTTTAATGCCAGTCATGAGGAAGTCTGAGGGGGGCAAGTGATGGAGGAACAGCACCGGAATCGTCTAAGGTAGAATTGGAGGAGAAAGTCTGAGCAAAGAGATCTGCTTTATCAGTAGAAGAAATAACTACAGAACCATCAGAGTAGAAAAGAGGAGGGAAGGACGATGAGGTAAAGTTGTTAGAAAGGTTTTTGGCAAGGTGCCAAATGGAGCGAGAAGAATTCGAGTTGGAGAGTTGGGAACATTTAGCACGGATGAAATTATTTTTAGCAGAGCGAAGAACAGACTTAGCACGATTCCGGGCTGAAATATAAAAAAGATGTGACTCAGGGGTGGGTTGACTCCGGTACATCCTCCCTCCTTCAAATTCTCTCAGATATACCTTTTTCTCCACTGTACAGTATTGTTATCCATGCTTTCCACATGACCATACCATCTCTGTACACTCTCTTCGATTCTGGTGACCGCAGACTTCCTCACTCCACATCTTTCACGAATCACATTATTTCGTATCCTATCCACTCTCTCTTCTCCACACACGTTCCTCAGTGGTCCCATCTCCACTGCTTTCCCTCTTGACTTTTCATTTTCATGCCACACCATGATCTCACATCCATATGTTAAAGTTAGCAATATCACTCCTTCATGTAAGCCTCATGTAGCTGCAACACTCAAGACTCTGTTTCTTATGAAGGCCTCCATTGCACCAGCTAATTTCTTTCCTTGTGTCACTCTACTTTCCACTTCTTTTTCACATTTTCCTCTCTTTTTTATCACTGTACTCAACTATTTGAACTCTCATCAATTCCAATCTTTCTCCATTCACTGTAACATAACACTGGGAGTCACTTTTTCTCTCAATTACCATCACTTTTCTCTTTTCTACATTTACTTTCAAGGCACAACACTCACAGACATCGGCAAAACTCTGCACTAGTCTACCAAGTTCTTGTCCGGTATTTGCAAGTACTGTTGTACTGCATCATCAGCATACAACTAATTTGAGATATTCCATCCATCACCATTCATTACCAATGCCATCCCTCTCTCCATTACTCCTCTCATCACCCCATCTTCTTATATATTGAACAACCATGGAGACATCACACAGCCTTGTCACACACCCACACCAATTGTGAACCATTCACTTAGATGCCCATTTACCCTTACACATACCTCACTACCATCATAAAAACTCTTGATGGCACCTAGCAGCTAACCATCTACGAGTACACTGTATGTGCGCAAAACGTTTCACAATCCTGTTCATCACTCACTAGGATTTCCGATATCTCTCTTACATTCTCTATATTCTCCTATATACTGTATACCTGCCCTGCCACAGTCAGTAAACTTATGCCACAATAATTCTTCCACTCACTTCAGCCACCTTTATTTTTGTGCAGGGGCACATTCAACCTTTTTCCACTCTGCTGGCACAGTGTCACTCATCCATGCATTCTTACATATCTCCAACAAGCACTTCATTTTGCTCTCTCCACTACATTTAATCATCTCTGCATACACCTCATCAACCCCAGCTGCTTTCCCATTTTTCAGCCACTCCACAGGTAAGAAAATAAATTATGTACAATGAACACTGTATGAAGAAGAACTGGCAATTTTATGAAACATGAATGAGGAGAGATGAGAGAAAATGATGATGATGATGATGATCATCATCATCATCATATGGATCTCCCTTCCCACCCTAGAGCAGGGTGAGGTGTAGCAATTTCCAGACGGCCCAAGTTTGCCCACTCCAATGGCCCACGATTCCATTCACTCATCATTCAATCCCCCAGGAATCCTGGCTCAATTTGATTCACCAGAATCTTTCACCACATTCTCCAGCATCACATAAATGTATCTGATAAAGATTAACTTAAATGAAAACTCTAATATTGTGAAAGCACTAGAACACCGAATGAAATCAGAAGTGGATAATAATGTTAATCACAATCTTTAGAGAAAGTGACGCTGACAGTCCTCTCACTTTGCTGGTTGAGAGTGTAGTGAGCAGTAGAGCTCCTCCTTCCAGGTAGAGTGGACGAGGTTATTGGAGAAAGCTAGATGATGTAGGTCCGTGATGTGGCATGCTGAGGGAAGATACACACCTGTGTCGTTGCGTAGCTAGGATTTGATGTTTTGGGTGTGGTCAAGCAGCCATGGCTGGGTGGCCTATATCTGCGACATGCTATGAATACAGATGGAGCATGGTGTGAGGTGTAGTGTGCGGCTGTGTGTGAGAGTTGGTTGGAAATGGACTGATTTTCCCACTGTAGGGAGGACAGGAGCAAAGGGTGATGATAATTTACCTTATCATGATGGCTCAGGACACACACGAACCAGCTCCACACAGTGAAAGGAACTGGAACATTAGGAAGCTGAAAGCCCCAGATACAGCAAGATGAGGTGAGCCACACACACAGTGAACCCAGGACATGTAGTATAAGATTTGCAGGGCACCGGTAGGAAATAGCTTGCTGACTCTTGAGCAGAACATAGAAAAGACTAGGGCGGGTTTTATGGTGCAGTGTGTGGCAGGACGGCTTTGTACAGGGCAGGGTGTGGCTCACCAGCAGTAAAATGTTCTTTTATGGGGAAGGGTTGTAGGAGGCGGGAAATACTGGTTTCCACCCGCTTCACTGCCACCACTTTATTACCAGTTTGAGAGTCAGGTTAAGCCCAAAAGTCCACTGGGTTTTAGACTACCGTTTTTCGTGGGGTATAAGACGCACTTATTTGTCTCAAAATTACCTACAGATATCCCCATGCATCCTGCATGCCAGACTAAGACAGGTTGCTTGGCTCAGTTTAGATGAATCTCTTATACAGATGATCATCTCAATGCTTGGCAGTCTTTTCTAGAGTATAAAGGCCTTTCATTTATTGTAAAAAGTTACATTCACTTGTGTATATACTCAGATTTTACAGTTAGAAACACCCAAGTTCAAAAACAGAAGATTCAGGGTTTGTTTACATCTTGCCATGTGACGTTCTGGGGGTTTAGCGTTATAGCAGTTTAGCAATTTATCTTCACTAGGATACACCCTACTTTAGCAGGCTAACATGATTGCTGGTGAACTCCCTGCTAACCTTCTGAAGTGCAGTCATGATCACTTTGCTTGCCATCCAACCAGTATCTAGTAAGGGAATCATATTAGAGATGTTGGCTAGCGTGACTTTTGAGTCATTGTTACAGACTTCTGTCTCATATGTAATTTCAATAACCCCTGTTAGGCTGGCTTTTCTTACTGATATTTTGTTTTATTCGAGACAAGAATATCATAGAAGGAAACAGTTTTATATTACCGTTAGTGAAAAATGGGGAAAACAGTTGCATCATTAAGCAATAGTCTGAAATTTCAGCATTTTAGCAGTTTAGCAATTAGCAGTGTAGCACCTAGCATTCCCCCTACTCTCAGAACGTGATCACTTGTGAACTCCTTGCTAACCTTCAGAAAGGCAGTCATGATCACTTCACTTGCCATCCACTCACTAACTAGCAAGGGAATCATATTGGAGATGTTGTCTAGCATGACTTTCGAGTCATCGTAACAGATGTCTGTCTCATATGGAAGTTCAGTAATCCTTGTTAGGCTGGCTTCTCTTATTGATATTTTGTTTCATTCGATATAAGAGTATCATAGAAGGAAGCAGTCTTATATTACTGTTCGTGAAAAATGGGAAAAACAGTTGCAACATTAAGTAATATTTCCTGAAATTAGAGCATTATTATCGGTTTAGCAATTTAGAGCCTAGCGATATGGAAATTCGATCACCCCGCGTTAGGCTCGCTTCTCACCCTGGTATTTTGTTTCATTCAAGACTAGAGTATTGTAAAAGAAACAGTCTTATATTACTGGTCGAGAAAAACAGGAAAATTAATTGTAATATTAAACAGTACTGCATGAAATTACACCTACACTGTGTTTTTCAGCAGTGATTGGTGTCCTTTGGCAGTGTTGAATCAGAGATCAGCCACTTACAGTACTGTGTTATGAAAATTATGAAAATGGGATAAAATTTACTGAGTAGTTAATACTGTATTTGAAATTAGCTGTGCCAGATGGACATTCATAGCAGCGTTCGCCATTTTTGTTGTATTCACAGCTGACAGAGCGATAAGAGCAATCGATCCCGTTCACCCTCTCTGCCTCACTGCTGATGAGAGTGATCGATATGTTCGCCCTGTGCCTCATTGCTGCCCCAGCAGAAAATTTATCATAATTGGCGAAAGTGAATGCAACCCATTGCGTGTATGTGTGGGTGTGGGTGAGAGTTTAGACTGGGTGTACTTAATGAGGGAGGAGTGGGAAAAGTTCAGGTAGGGGCACAATGATAAACTGCTTATCATAGCCCTTCAACCCATATTTTGTAGGGTACTTTATTCATGCTCCCCAGATGGTTTTATTCAGTTCAGGAAACATCGCACACTGAAGGGGTTAGTGTGGGTTGAATCAATTGCTCCTAGTTTGAAAAGTTTCGCTAATCGCTTGTACTCAGTAAAAGCGTTTGCATTAGCATTAATAAGAGAATAATTGCAGTAGGCTGGTTAGCTCATGTTTGGCAGCTTCTTTGACTAAACTGTTAGAATAAAACTGGATAAGAAGGCTCTTCCTCGCTCACCTAACCTTTCGGCTGAAACTGGCAGTAAATGGAGATAGAGATGTGGGATTTTGTATAACGTTTAATAAGTACAGTATTGTGTATTGGGGAGTTGGGTGGTAGAATGAATGTCTCGATGCCTGTATATCTATAATTTTATTTATCTGGTTCTCTATCTGATATTCACTTTGGCATTTACAGTGTAGAATTATGTTCTGCTATTTGATAATGGGGCTGCAACTGGGAGACAGCAGTGTTACGAAGGCATCTTTATTGATGGCAATGAAGCTGTGCTCATGAGCGTGTTTGCTGAGCATAAAAGACTCATGTTGTATTTCATTTGGTTTGTTTAAGGATATTTATTCAGTTTAGGAAGTGAATGTGTTGTCTGTAGGTAATGAGACAATAGGATCAAGTTACAATATACCTTAACACCGGAGGTGTGGGGCACGAATCTGACTAGTATGGGGTACTTTTAGAGTAAATAAGATGCTGTAAACGTTCCTTGTAACTGATTTTTAAAAATTTGTTTTTGTTGTCTGTGACTGTAATATTCAGTACATGCAGGCATTTGAAAACATGCAGGTATTTGATTTGGAGGTATAATGTATTTCTTCATTTAATGGCCTGTGTATTTTCTTAATTGAATGAAAGAATGGGTTTTATTGGTTTTTTTTTTTTTAGTTCATTTCACGAAAAATAATACTTACCTCTAAATACTGATACATATTTACTGTACTTTAATGGACATGAGCATCACATCTCAAATTATTGTACATAAGGACTTCATAAACATACCAGTAGGGTTAAGATGGCGTCGAAGTACGAAGTATCTTTTTGTAAGGATGGGGCCGTTTGTTTGTTTTCTTGTCTTGTACCCTTCATTTACATAAAAATAAAGACACCAAACGTATACAGCACTGAATAGAGATTCTGAAAGGTGGACTTCATAAAGTGTTAAGATGGTGACATGGAATACAGTAACATGTAAGGAAGGGGTTGTTTGTTTTCATGTGTCGTACCATTCTTTTACATAAAAATAAAGAAACCAGAGACAGATATACAGTACTGAGTAGCTATTCTGAAAGATGAGTGTGTATTTTAGTGAAAAATACTCATATCAAGCAACCTTTCTGTAGTCTTGGTCAAGACATACCTTTTTTTCTCAGAACTGCCCTTCCAGAATTAGGGTGCGTCTTTCGCACTGCAGCGTCTAATATGCCGTTAAATACGATACTTTATTGTGGGCTAGGTGCTAACGGTTGCACCCTCTCTCAGTCCTGAAGTTGAACTGAGTTGGTTAGCCAAGCCACTTCATGTTGCTCCTGGTTCTAGACACAAGTCAGCAAAACTCTAGTATGGTGTCACACAACTCAGCTTACATTCTCTCACGTAGTCCCCTAATAGTTATGCATGGTGTTATACCTATAGAGGGCTGTTCATTATACGTTAAACTAATACGTACACTAACATTTATATAATGTTTAGTATGTAATGTCTGATTTATAGGAAATAATTAAATCATCAATAACAGTAAGGAGAGGCAACAGCTCCTTGAAATTCCCTCCAGCACATAACATGTTCCCCAAATAAAACTCTTCCACACACTCAAGAGACTCACTAGCAAGATCTAGCCTTTCACACCTGACAGTCTCTACTTGCTTTCCCCGACACACTGCACACACAAAATTATCATTATCTTGTAGTCTGCCTCTGATACCATAACTTCTCTTATGCACCCTATCATCTCAAATACTGCACAAAATGGAGTTGTTTCCTATGCCATTATAGCAACTGCTCATGGATACTCTCCCTCTGCTTTGACAGTACTGCTATAAGCCCTAGTACTGCCACCTGCCCTAGATATCATCACTTTTGTTTTATCCACATTTACTCTCAAACCTTGTGTCCCATTCCATCTCTCCACCTCCAAAATCTTTCTTCCTCCTCTGTTACATTCTCGGCAGTGAACACCAAGTCATCGCCCTATAACATCTCCCATGGGAGTCCATTTCTGAAGTCATATGAGACAACTTAAAGTACCATGACAAACAGTAAGAGAGCTTAAAGTACCATGACAAAGAGCAAGGGGCTTCAGGCTGATCCCTGGTGGGTACCATCATTCTCTGAAAACTCTTCACTCAAATCTCCATTCACTCCCACCTGCGTGCGAGTACCCACATGCAGTCTGGCCTCGTTGTGTGATGGAGTTGCTTCAAGTAAAGACCTGTCGCGTAACGATTTATCATATAATGAGGTTGACATGATTCAACGGAGTTAGGGAGGGTGACCTCAACTGCAGAGCCTTAAATCCCCCCCCCCTCCACTACCAACAAAAAAAAAAAAAAAAAAAAAAAAAGAAGAAGCCACCCACCCACCTGAAATTTGTCCATGATGATATAATGTCACCAAGAGTCCCCTTACCTGATGCTAGGGTACAATTAGAGGGCCTTCCTGCAGAAAGATATGATATAACTTCACTGTATATCACACGCTGCCATAACTGTTAAGTACTTGCACTGTTGTTTGGCGATGGCAGTGACGTTTCAGTGGCCTTTCATGCACAAAATAGAATGAATGGTAGGCAATCACAACGAATGTAAACACTGGACGGCCATCTTGGCTTAGCTGACCAGATGCTTGTTGTGGGGATGATGGTTATGTAAGGTTGGCACAATTCCAAGTTGCAAGTTAAAATATTTAACACACAAAAAGGTATCACTTCACTTAATATTGCACACTGCACTACTGTATTTGTTAAGCAGTTACATTGTTATCTGGTGATAGCAAGGGTGTTTCACTGGTCTTGCATACACAAAGTAGAATGAATGGCAGACATTCACGGCAAATATAAGTACTGGTTGGGCATCTTGGCTCAGTCAGCTGACAGGGCCATTATGGGGAGGCTGTGTATGTAAGATTGACACAGTTTCCAAGTCACAAGTTTCAGTATTTCACACACAAAAAGTTGCCACATCATTTAATAGTACAGACTGCACTATTTGTTAAGCATTTGCACTGTTCCTTGACAATAGCATTGATGTTTCAGTGGCTTCTCATGCTCAGAATAGAATTAAAGGCAACGATCACAGCCAGTGTAAACACTGGACGGCCATCACGGCTTGTGTGTCACCGTGTTCGAATGAGATTCTCAGAGGTGGCTCTCGAAAATATCGTTCTGGCAAAATCAAAATTGATTTTTTAATGTTATGCCGAGACAGGGTATAACTTGTTAATTATTGTTGTAGCAGTTTGTCACATAATTAGAAGTCATATAACAAGGCTGGACTGTACATGGCCATAACCACTGTAACCAGTCACTCAGCCACCCCAAGCTTTCTCATTGCCCACTGCACCACCTCCCTAGGGTCTCTGTAAAAAGCCTTCTCCAAATTAACAAAGACAAAGTTCTGCTCTCTTTTCTGTTGGACAGTCAGTTTGGTATCAGTGGTCTCTGTGCCTGATATAAACCCATACTGCATCTCGTCAGTATTAACTCATTTCTCATCATACCTTCTATGACGCTTTCCATTACCATCATTATCTGGCCCAAAAACATTATGCCTCAATAATTTCCTCTTTCCAGGGCATTACCCTTCCCCTTGTACACATTTACGACAACACACTTCTGGGACACGACACTCATATATAATTGTATTTATCACCAATAACTAGACCCACTTGTACCGTATATTTCCTGAGGCCTGTATATACAGTAAAACCTCACTATAACGGACTAATTGGGGGCCAAGCCATTCCGAAAAATGCGAAATTCTGATAAAAGTGACATCCAGATTTCCCCCTGCTAATCCAGACTTTTTGTGATATATCAGACATTATATCAGACATTATGGCACGTAGTACCTGTCTAGCAACAAACTCTCATCCCTTTTCTGTCCAGCTCTCTAATGCAAGAGTTAACCGTTACTCCCAGTCTTTTATTTATGCAACTGGTCAACTCTGGAACTGTATTCCTCTGTCTGTATTTCCTACTTCCTATGATCTCCAGTCTTTCAAACGCAGTGTGTCCAGGCATCTTGAATTGAACGGATCTTGAATTTGGCTCTCTTTTGTACTGTTTTTGCTTTTTCTTGGAAGGAACAGTATGCAGGCCCGTGGCCTTTGGTTCCTTCTTCCATGCATAAAAAAAAAAAAAAAAAAAACTGGGTTGCACCAATGCTTTTTCAACTGTTTTCACTACCATTTCAGTACTGTTCTGTATCATACATTCACTAGAATAATCAAATGGTGTAATATATATACAGTATAATAATACTTTACTGTACACTGAGAAACCTGGGGGTAGGGGGTTTCAAGAATTCTCCCCCAGTATCCCTGCTTGTCATAAGAGGCGACTGAAAGGGTTGGTGGTGGGTTAGAGCCCCACCCCGTAAAAACAACTAACTTGTAGGGGGAGGCTGTAGCACGGGCCGAACAGGGTAGTACTCCCGAGGGGAATGGAATGCTGGTGATAGGGAGAGCTGGAGCTCCTTTCACTAGCTACCTAATCATCCCCCCTTGCTGACCTTTTCAGTGTGACAGTAACATGGAGAGTAGACCAGCATGCTCTCCCAAACATTTCCTCTAACTATCATATGCACTACACCACAGGCACTTTACATATCACACAACATACCCCACTACGTTACAGGGGTTGACGCCAGCAAGGGCATGCGGCCAGAAAACTTTGCCCCCGCTACCTAGTGGCGGACTTTCGGGGGGAGGCTTGACAGGGGTTCTGCCAGCATAGATCACGGGTCCGGGGCGAGATGGGGCTCGAACCTGTGCTAGAGGGTACAGGGCATTGCGGTTCCCTGGCTGCCGCTTCCGCTCAATAGAGAGGGGCCCGAACCTGGGAGTAGCGCCCCAGGAGGCTGCCCTATCAGTGGGTGTATAATGGCGGGGCAGTTGCAGTGCCAAGG
>JAGKTI010002767.1:0-27500 GCA_018397915.1 Birgus latro
ACAGTATATATATATACTGTATATATAACATGCTTTGGTTGCAGTTTAATAGTGATTGCATTGCATTGCAGACAACATCAAACATGTCCACTGCTTAGAAAGTCATCACTCTGAGTTGTCATAATGCACTTTGTCCCACTAAATATTGAAGTTGTTGCTTAGAGATTGCTGGAGGAGAAGAGTACGTTGAAAATAGCTTTCATGATGGTGGGTGAGAGTAGTAAAATGTAAGTAAACCTGTGACCAGAAATAGAGGCTTCTGCTGTATATGATTAATATAGTGACATATTGATATGAATGACTGTTGGTTTTTAGAAAGTTACATTCATAGTAAACAATGTTTTGGTGAGTCATAAGACCAAATAAAGTTTTGCTTGGATATGTATGGTGAAAATAGGGTTAAAAAACAGTATGATTAGTGGATATCACCAATATAGTAATATGCATGCATTTAACCCTTTCAACCCAGTGATGCAGTGATGCATTTTTCATTTCAGTAAAGCTCCCTGGAGAAGACTATACTCATCAGTTTTATTCAGCATGATTGATGAAGGAATTAAAAGGATAAATATGCCTCTTGCATTTTAAAAAATTATTCAAAACTGAATAAACTTGTCTAGCATAGCAAAAATAAAATACAGAATACGTCACTGGACTGAAGGGGTTTAATACATTGACCGTCGGATTCTTCAGATAGTATTCAGTTATTTCTGTTTACATTCACAAAAACACAGGATCAAACTCCTGACATTAGTACAGGAACCTCTGCATTTCTCACAATGTTTTGCATAATATCTAGTCCAGTATTATTTTACCATAGTGCAGTATACAAAAATAATTTTTAAGGTTCTTTCTCTAATTTATGTGATTACTTGATTTATTCCACTGCTGTACATGATTTGTAGGCTTGATTGATTCCATATATTTTTTGTAGATTCTTTGACCTACTTAAACACTTCAGAATAGCAATGTATTTTTAATTTCTCTTCTAACCATCACCAGACAATTGTATCAGCTTTGGTGGAGTATTCAGACTGGAGGAGTTACGTATAGCCTTCAATAAACACTTCACTACTAGAGATCCCACCTGAAGTTATATACGGTTGTCCAGTGGTTGCTCAACTGAATTGAAAAATACATAATTGCTGTGAAAGGGTTAAATATTAGGTGTGTTAGTGCTGGGTTGGTGTCTCGGTGGTCACAATCACGCTCGCTCCTTCAAATAGGGAGCTCATAAGTACCTGCAACTTCACTTATTATATCCATCCACATTTTTTGCATGTACATAATATAAATAAGATATACATATGCCATGAACATGTCTCTTGTATCATGTGTAAATATTGTGTTGAATTGTCTACTGTAATTCATACCAAATTAAGTGTCTTACTTCTAGCAGGCATTACACTGTGAAGTTACAATAAGATTTGGGTGATCATTGTTCATTCCATAGAACAGTAGTATAATCAGTTTTTCTGTGTGTGGTTTACAAAATTGTATTTTCACTGAGACTAAGTGATGTTACAAATACAGGTGTAGGTGCTCAGGCAGTCGTGCCTTTTTAAGTTATGTACTTTGATGATTCTACACAAAATGGTCTCTCATGAAAAAAATACCTTACTTCCTCAAACAGTAAACTTCCTCAAACAGTAAAGTCCACCTCTTTGTTAATGCTTGTAAAACACTGGAGGATGGATAATGATTATTATTGAATCAGTTTACTGTACATACCAGTACACAGTACACAGACACCATTACTCAAGTAGGAAGCATTTGTGTTCAACACTACATTTCTGCTGTGAGTGAAGGATACTGTTTTTGTGCATTTTTTGCACACTTGCCTTGGCTTGTGTAAAATATAGGATTAATGAAACTTCAGGGAGTGGTGTATCTGCATTCCAGTTTTTTATTGATTTGTTCTTTCATTGAATAAGGGAATTATAGTACAATGTGCTAAGAAAAAGTTACCTGTATTGGCATCCACAGCAAGTTTCAGTAGATAAACTTACTGAAATACAGACTGAAGGTTAATCAAGTGATATAGTATTGCAGTCAGTTGAGACGCTTCAGATTGTTGAGAGCAGTTATTAAATGAGGCCCTCAAAGTAGGAATGATAAGTGTTATTGTACCTGTATTTATTAATAATTGTATTTTGTGTGTTAGCACTTTCCCCTGAGTGAGCAGAAGAATATCAACTGTATCTCAAGATACGAGTTTGCCAGTAGTAGAGTACCTTTCAAAATTATACAGTATACCATTGTGAAGTGTCATGGTTCCCTACCATCTCTACTTCCTGCCTTAGTCTTCATTACAGTGTTCACTGAAGAAAACAAGGATCCTCATGGTTCATTAATCATACTTGTGCTCTGATGATGTTTTTGTACTCTGATGATGTTTTTGTACTCTGACTGTACTTATGAACTCACTTGAGGGTATATCTCCTACTCCTCCACATCTTTACCTTTTTTCCTTGAACTGTTCAACATACATTTCCAAGTAATACAATATAACAGAAATCTCTGCTTAGACTAACTTGTTTTTTGCAGAGATAAAGTAACATAACTTTAATAATCAAAGCTTGTGCTCGTAAAACAAAAATGAATCCGATTGGATTTTTTATTATCAGTCTGAGAGGATTGTCAGTGAGTTACCTCCAAATTTGCTGAATTTGATACTGCTATTCATAACTCCTTTATTCCCATACTACTGGCATGAACAGGTTTTTGAATACATACAGTACAAGCAAAAATCCATGTGCTGACTCTTGTTACCTGAATGTGGTCAAAAATGATAAAAAAATCAGTGAGCCACCTAATAAAAAATATATATCCTGCCTATAGGCATAATGGCCTGTATTAAAATAATTGAAAACGTAAACTACTTTGATTAGCAGTAGGGTCAGAAACAACTGAACTGAAGCAGATACGTATGACCATTTACTGTGACATGTCACATGCTTTGTGCTCTTGTTCCCACTGTTTTTCTACCAAAATTCTTTGTCTAGTACATTATATTTCTAATGATTTAGTATACTGTGTGTGGTAACTTTTACATTTCTGCACTTATGTTCCCATCACTCTTCTGCTACCAAAATTCTTTGCCTAGTGCATTATATTTCTGATGAGTCATATGTATAAATCATACATTTCTGCATTCATGTTTCCACCACTGTTCTTCTATCAAAATTCTTTGCCCAATTCATTATATTTCTGATTCTGTGTATGTAGTATCTCAGTTATTTGTATTTTGCCTTAAATATATGAAAATTATTCAATTATATATGTATTTGAACCAGAGAAAATTTGGAAATTGTTTTGGTTAACAACAACAATAATTATAGATGGTTTAAGTCAGATATATAGTGGAGAATTTTGAGTACTGTGAATTAGTATGAAATTGGGAACCACTAGATATGAGAAAGTTTGATACTAGAACTTAACAGGTACTGTAATGCTCTTGTCCCTTCAGTATTTTGATGTCCCCCACCTACCTTTTTTAATATTGCAATATTTGTGCTACTTCCAGATAAACATGTTCAGTTTAGGAGAGACCTTTGATTGTGAAGAGATTGTTTCAAACCCCTGCAACATGAGAGATCTTCCCAAAGTTGATTGAAATTATCTGGCAGTAGTACAAATAATGTATAGAAGGACATTGACATATTTAACCCCTAGGCTGCAGCGGCCGTAAACATTTCCTATGTCTGTGGTGTGGGAAAACTATTTTTGAAAAAACTGTGTATTCATCATGTGTTTTGACCCACTGATACCTAATCAAACATGATAACATTTTAGTCAGACAAAGGTTACACTCCACACTGACAGTTCGCAACCCATTCATCAAGCATAAGCATGCAGTAGGCATGAAAAATGACCGAAAAGTTCACAATATTTCATGCAGCTCTTCCAGAATGAACAATGCAGTCTACTGATTGGCATTTCAGGAATGCTATATGCAGCTGAGGGGTTAAAGAGGTTAAGGAGGTAATGAAGCATTCATGTAAAGGATACCAATATTGCAGATGTACTGTACATTTTTAGTGACTAGAGGTAATACTGCTCCCATCTAGCATACTGTGTGCTGTAAAGGGTTTAGCATAGGCTGACTTGCTGTAGAATATTGGCACACCTGTACATCAGTATATAGTAGAGGAAAGCTTTTGAAATAATAATACTTCATCCCAGTCAGTAATAGCTATTTCATGACAGGTTACAGGGTATATTACACAGTACTCTATTAAACCCTTCAATCTAATGAAGTATATTTTGTTGTGTCCCTACTATGTCGAGACAGATTTGCTCTGATTAGGGGAATCTTTTCAAACTATAGGGATTGGGTACAGCCTTCATTAACCCCTTTCATTGCTTGAGGACTCTCCTAAGTTGAACAAAATCATCTGATATTAGCAAGAATAGGATTAATAGTCTGTCATGTGACTGAAGGGATTAAGAATGTTTTGGTGTGGAGTGGCTATGAGTGGGTGTCCGTGTGATGTCTGCAGCAACCTACACGCAACACTGTACCTTCCATAGTGATACGTGTTCTTAAATGGTGTAATTATACTATAGACACTCATATATAACATCTGTGAACTGATGTGTGTGTGTGTTGTACCCCTGGGAGGGTGTAAAAGCTGGTGAGAGGCCCAATTATGCTGACAAGTTTTTTAACACCTATGTGCCTTAGTAGGCTTTTGAGTAGTCTCGGTTTTTAAAGTAGTACAGTATTTGCTTTTTAAAAGTACATATTTATGTCATGCAGGAATTGCAATAACTGTGTATATTACCTAGCTGGAAGTTTGGTGTATTATTGATATATACAGTGTAACTGTTAAAACACATGTTTGAATATGAAGTTGATAGCAGAACTACTTAATAGAATTCTCTTATTATTTGCTGCTGCTATTTAAGACCTGCTGTAAATTTCATGTAGCGCAGCATGATTGGATATTCAAGATAGTCACTTTTTTTCTCTTGGGCATTTTGCATCAGGTGTATTTATAGCACAGTAAAAAATAGCTGTCTATATACCATAAAGAAAAGTTTTTTGTTTGGGATATTGAAAAGAAATTGGTGGATATTGCATTATTCTGTACTTCATTTATGTACCAACATTTCCTAACTTTGTTTTATCTTGAATCTTGCAACTGAGTTTATCAACTCATCTTCCAAAACTGTGGTATAAATCATAGCCAAAGATGGACTGGAACTTGATTGCTGAGCAAATATATTTTCATATTTGGGATATTATACAACATTGAGCTTCAGCTGTAAGTTAATTTCATGAATATATACAGTAACACCTTCACCTTTCATTTACGTTATACAGTTAACTTTACTGTTACTTGTAAACATATACTTGCTTGACTGGTTTTTGTGCATGGGATGTATTACACCCTGCTGCTGTTTACTAATATAGGTGCTGTTCAGATAAGCTGTTATGTCAAGCAGAAACCTAGTGCCAAAGATTCTCTCTTGCCCAGTTGTTCATGTATTGTTTCATCAGTGTATATTTGATGTCTTTATGTTTGAGTAAGTCAATGGAATATTTCCTACTAGAATGTGCCTAACTATAATATATCATCAGTGTTTTGTTATATACATATATGTAAATACTTATTATGGATGTTATTCCAAAACTTATGAGTACACTTAGAAAAGGTGATTCTTGGTGTGAAGACATCAGACATCTTTTGATATTACAGGTTATATATTGGTTGTTGTTGTTGTGGCCCCAAGGTCATCCGGACATGAACCCGGTAAACTACAGGCTGAAGTTGTCATTTTCCTGCAGTCCACCATCCTTCTTGCAGAGGATAGGGAAGAACTGAGGGACTCTTGTGTAACTGGGCAGTGGAGCCATCCAGTTACATCCATGCCATCATGTGAAGGTGTCCCTTTCCAGCACCTTATGTACTGGTACATTAGTTAAACAAGTGATTGCTGATGACATGTTTGTTGATGTGAACCCGTCAGTTCAGTGATATGCTTACATAATTTATCCTTGTTGCTTGTAGATGATTTTATTCAGCTTTTGGGCAATGTCTTACACTGCATGGGTAAATGAAAGCTCTGTCCAATTACTCCAGTTCAGACATTTTCTCCACAGCTGAATAAAAAGTCTGGAGATAGCAAGAATACTTACCATCACTAGTTTGAAAGGGTTAAGTGACACCTCCAGAGATGGACATTATAAAGAATACTGGCCAATCCAAGATTATGCTCAGGACTTGGCCTTTTTTCTCAGCTGAGTTATGATTTGGAAGATTAGTGTAAAATTATACTAATTTAAATAGAATGAGTCTAACAGAAAGGTTTGCTTAATGCCTTGAGTTATATTTATACTTTATAGTATTCATATGTCAGTTATTTATATTTATAATTTATAGTATTCAGATGCCACTGTTATTTAATCACCTGTATTGCATAGTGATGCCTGGAGCAACCTAACAGCATCCCAGGATAACTTGGTTCCTAGGGTTGCAACAGTGTAGCTTCTCAATTATATGTACATGTTTGTTATTGCGTGAAATCCATGTTATTATTATTATTTGGTATTTCCATTCTCAGAGTCTAGTCAGTGTTTATGTTCATATGGCTTTAATACAAATCTATTATTCTTGTTTACAATAATTTCTATGGTCTCTATCATTCGTTAAAATAAAAGAACATTTTGTCGTAGGGTTTGATTACACCTCATATTAGATCAAACCATTGCAGGATTAGTTCTGGTTAATGACATGTACAATATTATATAAATATACATACTGTCTATATATACAGCACAACAGAATAATATAGCTATAAAATCCTATCCTACATCCTGGGAATACCCATGAGAACAGCCATGTCAAATATATTTAGATACAAACATACAATACTTACTTAACTGGACATTTGTTTGATACTATATTATATTCCAGTTTCTACAATTCATGCATGAATGAAAGCAATTGAAAATAACGCACTTACATTACCGATGAATGTAAATTATAATGACCTATGTAAATCTCAATACTAGTACAGTATGTCCTTTGTTCATACTGCCATACTTCCCAATCTATGTGCTGTTCATTCACATTTTTTCTGCCATACTTCCCAATCTATGTGCTGTTAAATTTTTCATCCCCAAGGTCACATTCAACACCTGTTACTGTGTGCAGTTACAGACCAATAATCTCAATATCAATTTCTGGTAAAAAAAAAAAAAAAAAAGGTGCTTGCATAATGTGGGAATATTATACCCTGAAGCTTCCGCTTTATGGGAATTCTGCGTTATACAGCCATACATTTACATGTTAAAGGATCTGATGGTACCTAAGCCAGCCCCAAGTTCAAACTCTGGGGCAATTTTCATTTTTTTTTTCCCCTTACTGTGGTAGGCGGGGGCACTCACCATCCACTCGATGTAGTGCTGCTTTGGGTGTCTGCCCTTTCCTTTCTTCTTTCCTTCCTCTCCTGCCTTTCTTTCCTTCATCCTTTCCTCTTTCATCTGCCTACGGGTGACTTTACACTCACTCTTGTCTTTGTTTCCTTCTTTCTTTCCTCTTCCTTCTGCCTATGGGTGACTCTACACTGAGTGACAAGTCAAATGGTTTCCTGTACACCAGGAAACCATTTACTATGATGGGTGGCAACCATATAACCAAATTATGGTGTCTGATGGTTCAGTGGGTAATTAAGGTGTTCCAATTGGATTGAGCCTGTGCAGGTTTATATCCAAGGTGTGGTTGAGGTTTACTGCTCACGTAATGCCACTCTGGGATGAGTGAGGCTGGTCACTCTCATCTTAAATGTCAGGACCAACTTGCCTACACTCCTCATGGGGTGATGCAGGATTGGATGATTCAGGTGCAGTTGTATATCTGAGAGCCTATGAGTCCACTCCAGTGCCTCATCCAGGTAAGGTTGTGTATCTGAGGATCCATAAGTCCACTCCAATGACTCAAAGAAAGTTTTATTTCATTCCTAGTGATAACAGCACACTACCAATACATTCCCTGCACATTATAAAAAGCTATGGCAGATGGAGGAGTTGTGGTTTGGGGATCTGGATTCCCCAGGTTTTCAGGTTTGCCATATAGTTTTGTTTCTAAGCAACCAGAAGGGGAAAAAATCACTCCTTTTTGATAAAACAGAATACCAACACACAATCAACAACACACACACACAATCTCTGAAAGGAATAACATTATTGCATCAATCTGATCCAACAAATAAATTCTTGTGGTCAGTGTGTAAAGAAATTCTGTACCCCTTTCCTCTTATATCAAATGGTGAATGGACCTCTAAAAGGCAACTCAAATGTAGCAAGAATGGGAGCCCCTTATGGCTTAAGAATACTGGGGTGCAAGGGCAAAATGCAAAGGGATTTCTGTTTTCTTCTGCTTCATGTCTCAAAAGGGATCACAGGCTGTTCTGAATCTTTCCCATTCCATTCAATGTGTACATGGGAGTCACGACTGGGATTATGAAAAATCATTATCCTAATGTTACTATGAATGATGATGCATATAATGCCATGTGGTACAGTACTATATATAACACAGTACAGTATGTGATATATGTCTTGAAATCATGTCTTTCAATAACAAACCATAGCTATGAAAAATGAGCCTTAACAATATTTTGCTTTAAGGAAATGACTTCACAAAAAATTATAAGATATTCACTGGAAAGTATTATTGTACTCATCAATAGCTACCCTTTTATCTCCAGCCAGCCAATGAACTCCTCACAGCCTTCGTATATGATTCCCAGTTATATCTTGAATGCCGTGTCACTGAGGAGTGTCTGGATCCGTGACTGTAGCGCCTGATGCTGCGGTCCACAAGCAGCTAAGACCTCTGTCAATCCCTGTGCACTCCGCTGCTCTTGTGCTGCCTTCACCGCATCTTCAAGCAAGCTAAGGCGAATGAAGAGATATATATACTATAAGTTCCTACATATTTAAGTTATCTAAAAATTCACAAACTTTAAATGAAGTGCTTAACTACTTCACTAAATAGGACCTTTCCTGACCTGAATTGGTCCACCCATTATCAGTTCTGTACTGCCCCACCCGGAATGTATGGGGACTACCCTGAATACTGGAACAAAAAAGTCAGGCAAATGAATGGATCATTACTAATGGAGAAATCATACTGAAGTGTTAAAGAAAACTGCCTCTAATCCCTTTCCACATGACATCTTCCAAGAGCAGAATAAAATCACCTACAGTAGTGTTAGGATGATGCTACCAAGAAGTAAACTAAATCCAGTGCATAATCATATTAATGATGCCTACATGAGTAACCATGTACGTCTACAGTTGTTCACAATATTTCATAAAACTGATAAATAATTTTTATATAGGTAGCTGCAAGATACACTTTACAGGTATGGACATTTACGTTTCCCTCAACCCCTCAAATGACAGTCAATGAAATGTTTCTATCTCACATGCACTGAGGATGAAGAGAAAATGTGATTAAGGCAAGTATGTTTATGACAATTATTTCTGTTTGCACTGTGATACTGGTATATGAATGATTTCATTGCCCTTTAATTACTAAGGTCACAGCTACAGGTAAACTTGGTACTGTACTGTAGTTTGTTCTGGCTGGGACTGAACTATTAAATTTGGATGAAGGAGATCCATATTACTCAATTAGACACAGAGATCCAAACAGGTATGTCATTATAAGTTCAACATAAAGTACCACATTTACCTTTTTAGTGGCATGGATGCACTTGGGTATTTCTTCTGGCTAGCACTGGGGGATAATATTCAGCTAAGAAAGCCCCCAGTATCCCTGCTTGTCGTAAGAGGCGACTAAAAGGGTTGGTGGTGGGTTAGTGCCCCACCCCATAAAAACTAACTAAAAATATGAACAAGAAGCCTCGGACCAGGACTGACCAAAAGTTGACGAAAAAGGAACAGACAAAGGACGTGGTAAAGATTGCAACGTGGAATGTTAGGGGTATGAATGATGAGGTGAAAGAGAGAGAGATTGTACAGGTGCTTGAGAGTGCAAAAGTGGATATATGTGGAATAACTGAAACTAAATGGCGAGGTGAGAGTGTGAGAGAATGGGAGTATGGATGGGGTATATGCGCGGGAGTGGGTGAGAATGAGAGGGCGAAAGAGGGAGTGTGTATTGCTGTGAGCAACAGGTGGAAGGAGAATGTAAGAGAGTAGGGATCAGTTGGGTCAAGGATTGTGTGGGTAAGAGTGAAAGTTGGACTACAAATGTGGGCAATTTTGTGTGTGTATGCGCCAATGCAAGATCGTGTAAGTAGAGTGAGAGAAGAGTTTTGGGCAAATGTGGAGCCTGCTTGGAAAAGTTTGAAAGGAATGAGAGAGTGTTTCTGATTGGAGATATGAATGGAAAAGTAGGGAATGAGAAGGTGGATGGAGTGGTTGGTGAGTGGGGTGTGCCTGCAGAGATGGATGAGAATGGCATTGCTTTAGTGGACATTTGTGCTGGGAGGGGGCTGGTGGTAGCTAATACCCTCTTCAGGCACAAAATGATCCATAGGTATACATGGCGAGTGGTGAGAAGAGAGGACGGTGGAATGAATGAATGGAAGACAATGACAGACTATGTGTGTGGGGATGAAAGGATGAGAAGATGTGTAATGGATGCAAGAATATACAGAGGCTGGGGGAGTGGACTTTCTGACCACCACTTGGTGGTGGCCAGAATCAGAATCCAAACAAGATGGAGGAAGAGAAGAAGGGAAGGACAGGAGGAAGTACAATATTTGTTACAAGGAGGGTAGAAAAGTTACAAGAGGATGGAATAAAGGCTGAATATAAAAGGGAAGTGGAGGAGCGATTGGGTAAATATAAATTGGAGCAGATGGGGGACGTGGAAGGTGTGTGCAAGATATTCACAGAAGAAATCTGTGCAGCATGTGAGGTGGTGTGTGGGGTGAAGAGAAGACGAAAGGGGGTTCAGGGAACAGCATGGTGGACTGAAGAGGTGAAAGAGGCTGTGGCACAAAAGAAGAAAGCATATAATGAGTGGATGAGGAACAGGGGCGACGAAGAAGCTGAGAGACGGACGAGAGAGTTATATGTAGTGAGGAGGAGAGAGGTGAAAAGATTAATAAGAGAGAGTAAGAAGAGAGTGGATGAGGAACTTGGAAGGAATTTGAGTACAAAGTGGAGGGAATGTAAGAAAATGTTCTGGAAGGAGGTAAAGAGAGCTAGACAGGGTGCCAATGAAGTCAGTGGGGGTGTGAAAGATAAAAATGGTAGATTACTAGTGGAGAAGGAAGAAAAAATAAACAGATGGAGAGAACACTTTAATGAACTGCTGAATATAGAAAATGAAAGTAATGCAAGTATAAGTGGCTGGGGAATGGCAGGGAGGAGGGTTGTGAGAAGAGAGGAAGAAATCACCAGGATGGAAGTGGTGGAAGCAATGAAGAAAGCTAAAATGGGGAAAGCCCCAGGAATTAATGGAGTGTGTGGTGAAATGCTGAAGCATGAGAGAGAGATAGTAAAAGAATGGATGTGGAAGGTGTGCAGATTGGCTTGGGAGGAGGGTAGAGTCCCGGAGGATTGGAAGTCAGGTATAATTATTCCTCTGTACAAAGGAAAAGGGGAAAATGCAGTGTGTGGTAATCATAGGGGCATTTGCCTTCTCAGTGTAATAGGAAAAGTATATGGTAGGATACTTATTGACAGAGTTAGGGAAATTACAGAGGAATTAGTTGGAGAAGAACAAGGAGGTTTTAGGAAGAGAAGAGGTTGTGTAGACCAGATATTCATTCTTAGATCCTTAGTGGAAAAGTTTCTAGAGAAGGGCAAGAAGTTGTATGCAGCCTTCATGGATCTGGAGAAAGCATATGACAGGGTGGACAGACAAGGTTTGTGGAAGGTATTAAGAATATATGGAGTGGATGGGAAGTTGTTGAAGGCAGTGAAGAGTATGTATAAGGGTGCTAAGGCTGCAGTGCGTGTGGATGGCAAACTGCGTGAATCTTTCCATTTGAAGGTTGGATTGAAACAAGGATGTGTCATGTCTCCATGGTTGTTCAATCTTATATGGATGGGGTTATAAAAGAGATACAAGGTCGGGCAGTGGATGTTGGAGCGGCCCTAGTGAGAGAGGGCAGTGTTTGGAAACTCCCTGTACTGTTGTTTGCAGATGATACTGTGCTGTTGAGCGAAGACAAAGGGGAGCAGCAAGGCTTGGTAGATGAGTTTGGGAGAGTGTGTAAGAAACGGAATCTAAAGGTGAATGTAGGGAAGAGTAAAGTGATGGTCATCGAGAGAAGTGAAGCCAGTGAATGTACAGTGAGACTGGACGGGAAGGATATGGAGAATGTGAGTGAATTTAAGTACTTGGGCAGTGTGATGAGTAAGGATGGAAGTCTGGAGGGTGAGGTGCTCGAAAGGGTGCAGCAGGGAAGGAAGGTTGCTGGTTCGATGAAATCAGTGATAAGAAACAGGGAGGTGAGCATGGAAGTGAAAAAGTTGTTACATGACAGTACTGCGATACCAACTCTAACATATGGAAGTGAAGCTTGGACCCTGTTGGAAGGACAGAAGTCAAGAGTGAGAGCAGTGGAAATGAGTTATTTGAAAGGAGCATGTGGGGTTGCATGGAGAGACAAACTAACAAATGAGGAAGTGAAGGAGCATTGTGATGTGGTTGTGGACGTGATAGGAAGCGTTAGGAGAAACACGTTAAGATGGTTTGGGCATGTGGAGAGGATGGAGAGGTGTCGGCCTGGCATGTCAACAACCCTGACACAGACAGAGGGCTGGTACTACAATCCCAAACTGATAATCTTTTCATACTCAGTAATCTCCTTCAACATACCCATATCCCACACCAAGCCCTGTTCCTCCCATCATCCCCAGACATCACATTTTGCTCCCCAAACCTCACCCCCACAACATCCTGGAGAGTAGCCAAAACCCTTGGCTCTGACCACCTCCCAGTCATCATCACTACCAAAACCAGAATCACCCCAGCTGGCCACAGACACACATACACTAATTATAAGAGAGCCAACTTGGAGGCCTTCACAACTGAAACAGAACAACAGTTTGAAACATTATACAGTACACCCACCACAAACATCAACACTGATGTGCACACTTTCAATACAATTATTCAAAATGCAGACAGAAGACAGATCCTAAGAGGCAACAGAATAAGACACAAACCCAACTTCACACCAGAAATTCAAGCCTCATCAGTCAACGCGAAACACTACAAAACTCCCAAACTCCCCATACCCAAGACACCATACAACAAATACAAGAACTCAACACTCAAATAAACAATAAAGTATCAGAACAGCAAACACTAAATTGGAATAATTATCTCTAAACACTTGATCACAAAACACACACCAGCAAACTCTACAAAACACTAAACAGCATCAAACTCTCCAACACCAACACTACACAATCACACACTGCTATCACAACAACAGACATACCCTCAAAGAAACATGAAGCAAACACTTTCATCAATCACTTTTCAAATGTCAGCCATCTAAACCCCCATTGCGAAGACTGACGTGTCATCCGACGCATGAGACAGTTCCTCACAGACCCAGACTTCACACCATTCACTTACAACCAGACGAAGCACATCATTAGCAACCTCAAGCACTCATCTGCCTGTGGAGCAGACAACATAAGCAACATACACCTTAAACACCTTGGACCACAATGCATACAAGCACTCACCAATATATCAAACTACAGCTACTCACACAACATAATACCCAACATCTGGAAGCATGGCACTATCATCACTATCACCAAACCCAACAAAGACCCCATGTTACCTTCCTCACACTGCCCCATCACACTTCTCTGCACCCCCTTCAAAGTCACTGAACGAATGGTATTACAACTAGTTACACTTATATCCCCCTAGCCCCATCACAACATGGTTTTAGGCCACTACACTCCACAAACACTCTTCTTACAGACCTTACACAGAGAGTTTTTGATGGCATGAATTCAGCTAGGCCACCACATAAACACTCCTAGTTACATTAGATATTAGCAAAGCTTATGATGCTATCCCCTGCCACAACCTCACAAACAAAATATTCAACACAAACATGCACAATAACACAAAAAGATGGCTGGCAAACTACTTAGCAGGCAGATGTGCATATGTAACATTTGCCAGTCAATCATCGAACATCAGAAACTTCACAAACAGCATCCCCCAAGGACCTGTTAAGTCCCCTACTCCCTTTAACCTATACATGCATGACATACCCACACCCCACACACCACAAATACACATAGCTTTCTATGCGGACAACATAACACTTACATGTACACACCAAAACCTAAACACAGCCGCACACATCCTCCAACCTTACCTCAACACACTAAACGAATGGTTCACCACAAACAGGCTCAAAATAGCCCCAGCCAAATCTACAGTGACCCTTCTCACAAACTGGACAGCAGAACACAGTCACATTCCACACCTCACCATAAACAACACTCCCCTACTACACACACACACACACAAAATTCTTGGTGTAACATACAATACATCAGTGTCACTTATACAACACATCACAAACATTAAAGATAAATTAACACCACGACTCAACACCTTAAGGTCACTTTTTTTTTTTTTTTAATGTAAGGAAGAAAGAACCAAAGGCCACAGGCCTACATACTGTTCCTTCCAAGAATAAACACAAACAATACAAAAGAGAGCCAAATTCAAGATCTGTTCAATTCGAGATGCCTGGACACACTGCGTTTGAAAGACTGGAGATCATAGGAAGTAGGAAATACAGACAAAGGAAGACAGTTCCAGAGTTGACCAGTTGCATTAATGAAGGACTGGGAGTAACGCTTAACTCTTGCATTAGAGAGTTGGACAGAAAAGGGATGAGAGTTTGTTGCTAGACGGGTACTACGTGCCCGTCGTAGAGGTGGAGGGATGCAAACAGACAGTTCAGAGGAACAGTGACCATTGAAGTAGCGATAGAAGAGAGATAAAGATGCAACAGTGCGGCGAAGAGACAAAGGTTGAAGGGAATCAGTAAGAGGAGGAGAGTTAATGAGACGAAAAGCCTTTGACTCCACCCTATTGAAAAGAGCTGCATGTGGGGAGCCTCCCCTCACATGAGAGTTGTACTCCATACACGGGCAAATAAAACCCGTGTACAAGGTCAACAACTGTGCAGGGGTAAAGAAAGTTCGGAATCGGCATAGCACACCCAATCTCTTGGAAGCAAATTTCACAAGAGATGTAATATGTTCTTTCCAAGACAAATCCCGAGAGAATGAAACCCCAAGCATGTTCAAGGATGATGCAGGACATAACTGTTCACTATTAAACATTAGTGGGTAATCCTGAGGAAGATTTTGTCGGGTTGATAAGTGTAAGAACTGAGTTTTTGATACATTAAAAATAACAAGATTATTTTTACCCCAATCAGAGATACGAGCCAAGTCAGACATTAGGTGTGCCATAGCCTCATCCCTTTTTTGTTGAAGTAACTGCTGAGATGGACGTTGCGGAAACCGAATGGAAAGGTGAAGGGTGGAATCATCAGCATATGAGTGGATAGGGTTAGATGTATAGCTTAGAAGGTCATTGATGAATAAAAGGAAGAGAGTTGGTAATAGGACAGAGCCCTGAGGAACACCACTGTTGATAGGTCTAGGAGAAGAACGATGGCCGTCTACAACAGTGGCTATAGAACGACCAGAAAGGAAGCTAGAGATGAAGGCACAGATAGAAGGATAGAAACCATAGGAGGGCAGTTTGGAAATTAAAGATTTATGCCAGACTCGATCAAAAGCCTTTGAGATGTCAAGAGCAATGGCAAAGCTTTCGCCAAAGTCCTGAAAGGAGGATGACCAGGAGTCTGAAAGGTAGGTCAGCAGATCGCCAGTGGAGCGTCCCTGACGGAACCCATACTGACAATCAGAAAGAAGGTTGTGACAAGAAAGATGCTTTAAAATTTCTGTTAAGAATTGACTCGAAAACTTTTGAGACACAGGATGTTAAAGCAATTGGACGATAGTTAGAGGGTTGGGAATGGTCACCCTTCTTTGGGACTGGCTGAATGAGAGCAAATTTCCAGCAAGAAGGAAAGGTACAAGTTGATAGACAAAGGCAAAAGAATTTACCTACGTAGGGTGTATGCACAGAAACACAGTTTTTGAGGGCAACAGGAGGGACTCCATCAGGACCATATGCCTTGTTAGTATTGAGGCCAGTGATGGCAGAAAATACATCAGCTGAAGAAATTTTAATGTTAGTCAAGAGGAAGTCAGAGGGGGGAAGTGATGGAGGAATAGCACCAGAATCGTCTAAGGTGGAACTGGAGGAGAAAGTCTGAGCGAAGAGATCTGCTTTATCAGTAGAAGAAATAGCTACAGAGCCATCAGAGTAGAAAAGAGGAGGGAAGGATGATGAGGTAAAGTTGTTAGAAAGGTTTTTGGCAAGGTGCCAGAAGGAGCGAGAAGAATTCAAGTTTGAGAGTTGAGAACATTTAGGACGGATGAAATTATTCTTAGCAGAGAGAAGAACAGACTTAGGACGATTCCGAGCAGAAATATATAAAAGATGTGATTCAGGGGTGGGTTGGCTCTGGTACCTCTTATAGGCCCTCTCCTTGTTGCGGACAGCATTAGAACAAGCGTGATCAAACCAAGGCTTTCTTGCATTAGTCAGAGGATATGTGAAAGGAATGTATGCTTCCATGCCCGAGAGACTGCCTGAGGGCCTCCCAATCTGCAGCTCCAAAGTGCCACAGGCGGCATTTCTTTGGAGGGTCCACAGGCCGTACCGGAGCAATAGGACAGGTTAAGGTAATAAGGTTATGATCGGAGAAGCCCAACGGAGAGAAAAGATTAACAGTGTAAGCAGAAGGATTAGTTGTCAGAAAAGGTCAAGTACGTTGGAACTCTCTCCAAGGCGGTCAGGGATACGGGTAGGGTGCTGTACAAGCTGCTCTAGGTCATTAAGGATAGAAAAGATATAGGCTTGTTCACCAGGTGGATCTGTGAAAGGAGAGGAGAGTCAAAGGCAGTGGTGAACATTGAAATCTCCTAGAATGGAGATTTCAGAGAAAGGAGAAATGGATGGAATGTGTTCCATCATAGAAGTAAGAGAGTCAAAGAATTTTTGATAGTCAGTAGAATTAGGAGATAAGTAAACAGCACAGATATATTTAGTCAGAGAATGACAGGAAAGCCGAAGCCAGAGAGTAGAGAATTCAGAAGAATCAAGTTCAGGAACACGAGAGCAAGATAGATCGTTGCGTACATATACGCAACAGCCACCTTTGGCTTTGAAATGAGAATAGAGAAAGTAGGAGGATACAGAAAAGGGTTTGCTGTCAGTTGCCTCAGACAGCTGAGTCTCAGAGAGAAAGAGAAGGTGGGGTTTAGAGGAGAAGAGGTGGTGTTCAACAAAGCGAAAGTTAGAGGAAAGGACGCGAATGTTACAGAAATGAAGAAGGAGTGAGTCAGACAGTGGTTCCAGGCAGCTCTTTGAGTCGTCACCGGGAGAGGGGCGGATGGTGGGGTTTTGTGTGCCATTTTCATAATTAATTTTGAAAAGGAAGTGTAGTGTGTAGTGTGCATGTAGTTTGGTGTTGACAGTTAGAGAAACTTGTACTGGAGAGGATGCTGGACTACTCTCTGTGTTACTGAGACACTGAAAAAGTTCAGCAAAGGGGGATGGTCAGGAACAAGTCCTGAAGGCTGATGAAACGGGAGCTCCAGCTCTCCCTGTCATCAGCCTTCCATCCACCTTGGGAGTACTGCCCTGCTCGACTGGTGCTACAGCCTACTCCTACTTGCCCATACAACATTTGGACACAACAAAGAAACCACCACCACAGTACACAAACAATATATAGGTTTAGTGATGAATTATGCAAGCCCCTCTATAGACTATACAGAACAAGGCCCTAAAAATAATCACAGGCTGCACAGCCACTATACGCACAGACACCTACACCATGAAACCAAAGTCCTCAAAGTCAAGGATCATCTAGAGGCCTCCAAATTCTCGCCACAGACTCCATAAATCCACACCATACACTACGTGGCAGCACATCCACACATACCAAGGAACATCAAAACAACACCCAGCATACGATATCATACACAAATACTGTCATCTCTCTCCTCGCCCGCCTCAGACCAGCTTCCAGAAGCATATCCATACTCAAATCAATCACCACTCCAGTCAGTCACTTAAAGACAACACACAGCTGCATGCACAGCCTCCTGATATCCCCCCTCTAGAAATGTATCTCCCTTATGAGGACAGGGTCCACCTGGTCAGGCTGAGATGTGGACATCATCCAGCCCTCTTGAGTTATCAGAAGAGGCTGGATGACTCCGTCACTGACTCCTTTCCAGCATGCAACACAGCACCTCATACTATTAAGCACATATGGAAGACTGCATTGCACACACTCACCTACACCAACAACACAACATACACTCCTTGAGAGCTCTGTGGGAAAGTCCGGTCTCGGCCGTGGCCTCCCTTAGGGACTCAGGGCTGTACAGCCAGACTGCCTAGGGAATAACTACTACTACTACCTCCAATGTAATAAGACACAGTTTAAATTCAATTCTAGCCTTTACTTGATTTACTTGAATACCCTGTTACTAAGAACAGGGTACTCATGGTTCTTGGGGGAAGACCAAAGATAAGCCTTGCTGCCCTGTTCAACACAGACTGAACTTTTGTTAGTGCTGTATATTATCTGGAAGACCAACCCACAGCGAACTGCAATAATCAACATGAGACAAGACCACTGCATGGACCAATGTAATTTTCTCAAGAGTACAGATTTCTGATATGCAAGTTACACCCTATGATAACTTGATTAATATGTTCTATGCAATTTAACACTGAATTAAAATAAACACACAAATTTCAAACTGAACTGATTGGATGAAGCTGTGACACACTAACGTTCAAAGTCAAGGCATTATCAGCATCATCACCCCTTCTGTTTCCTCGGATGATGAGGATCTCAGTTTTACCATCATTCAGCTTATGTTTCCTCCTTGCCATCCAAATCTTAATATCAGACATTAGTGATTCAGGCTTAGTCTTGGTGTCATTAATATCTAACATCCTAATGTAGAGCTGAATGTCATCGACATAAAAACGACAGGACACATCGTGAGCATCAACTAACGACGATAAACTACTTGTGTAGATTGTAAATAGAACTGGACCCAAAACTGATCTTTGAGGAACTCCGAATGGAAAGGGAGCAGAATCTGAGCTAGTGTAATCAACAACTACTCTCTGAGATCTGTCTGAAAGATACGACTTATGGTGCAAAAGAGCAGTCATGAATCCCATAAAAATACAGATCATCCAACAATAATTTATGACCTACTGTGTCAAAAGCTGCACACAAATCCAACAGAACCTAGAGAGAGGATGATCAGTGAGTGTGTAAGAGTGTATCTGGTGGCAGTACAGCTATCAAAATGTTCATAATAGAGACTAAGTTAAAAATTTTCACGATCCTTCCCCCACCATTAGCCACAGCATACAGGGTCTTTTGGTACTGTTTACATGGTTGTGGTTTAAGCACCATATATACCCCCAATTAACTGTGCAAATGGCAGGCCCACTGTATATACAGTAGGCGCGGAAAGTGTTGACGCCATCTTAAAAAAAGAAAACATTCTTGTGGTTAGCAAGGAGAAACAAATAAATTAACACTCACCATTGAATTTAGTATTTACTGGCATTCCCCTTCACCTTTATTATCTTCTTAAGGCGTCTGGGGAGACTGATGGCGTAGTTTTGCAGAACAGACGGACTAAAACTGCTCCATAGCTGCAGCCTCAAGTTTAGGCAAAGTTGATGTGTCCATGCTACGCAGCTGCCGCTTCATGTGCGCCCATAAATTCTCAATGGGATTGATATCTGGGCCGTTTCCGGGCCAGTCTCGAATAAAGGGAACTCACAGTCTGTTAGCCACTGTTTCACTGACTTTGCAACATGTGCAGGGGCAGAATCTTGCATAAATACTCTTGCCTTGGTTTTATCAAAAGAGTCACTTAAAACATCACATAAGAGCTCCAAATAATTGTTCTGGTTCACTTTTTCATTTGCAGGTAGAATTACCAACCTACCAACACCATAATATATAAAGCAGCCCCAAGCCATGAATGAGGCTGGGTATTTAACAAACTTGGAAGTGTACTTAGGATCCAGGGGGTCACTGCCTGGTTTGCGGTACACTCGTGATGAAGGGGTACCAGTGACAGTAAATGTTGACTCATCACTCCAAAGCACAGTTTTCCATTGCTCCTCACTCCAGGCAAGATATTTCTTACAAAAATTTACTCGCTTTTTCTTCTGAAGTGCAGTTAGCAGTGGTTTTTTACAAGCACAAAAACTCCTGTAGCCCAGATCGTCATGCAACAGCTGCTGCACACTTCTGACAGACACATCTGCCAGCAACTGTGGGTTCTTATCTTTTAAATCCCGTGCTGTTAGCCTTGGATCCTTGCTAACTTGCCTTGAGATCAGCTGACGGGTCCTGAAGGTTGTCTTACGAGGTCTCCCAGGCTTGGGAAGTGGAGTGGGAGGAATGGCCTCCCCATTGTCCTTGAACCGCTTCACCAGTCTCTGCACTGTCCTCAGTCTAACACCATCTGATTTGCAATAAATGGGACTTTGTGGCCAGCTTTGCATAAAGTAATCACTTCCACACATTTGTCCTTGCTTGTGGTTACTTTAGGCATGATGAGAATGTGGTAGGTAACCAAATAACTGTGTTATTTGAGTCAAAACATGCCCTCGTGGTGCATCACACACAGAGACAATCCTCCTCCTGTGGCTGCCCAAACATTACTGAGCCTGCTCCTGTGGTGCCAAACCTATCAAGCAAGGTTGCCAGCTCCCGTTGAAAAAGCGTCAGCTCATTTCGCATCAGAGGGGAGGGTAGTATTGACCCTACTTCACTTAACGCGAAAAAGAATGACGTCGGCAAAAAAAACGTCAATACTTTCCGCGCCTACTGTATATGTGCTACAGAACCTGGGGATAACTGAAAAGGAGTGTATCTGGAAAAAGTGCAAGAGGTTGCATGTAGTATTAACCAGTCTATAAAAAGTTTGTGATACAGAGACTGGACAAGGGCTATGACAGGTATTCTAAGGGACAAAAGTTTACCTATTTCACTTGTATTGCTCACTTCTCTCTGTTGTCCAATATTCAGACAATGATACATTTGGAATGTTTCTCTCTCCATAGACAACTCTATTTGATATGATGCATTAGGAAGGAAAGTGGCAAATATGTTCTCAGTATGAAGTGGACACAGTGAAACAACAGGAAACTTTTTGTCCATGACTGAATCTGACATTTACAATATGTGTGATAAAGCTATCTATCTATCTATCTATTGCCTGATGCCTTAATCCCATAAGGGATGGTCACAAACAAATAGCCTCCATGTCAACTTGTCCCCTGCCATTTCACTGCCCTACTTCCAGCTCACACTCCTCACTCCAATATACCTCTCCACTCCATCCTTCCACTTCATCCTTGGCCTCCCCCTCCCCCCCATCCACCTCACATACACTCTCCTAATTAGTCTCTCGTTCTCCATCCTATCCACATGGCCAAACCACATCAATGTATTTCTCCCAATGTTTTCTATCGCTTTCTATCACATCAACATCCACACCACAACACTCCTTCACTTCCCCATTTGTCAGTCTGTTTCTGCAAGTAACTACACATGCTCCTCTCAGATAACTCATTTCCACTGCTCTCACTCTTGACTTGAGTCCTTCCAACAAGGTCCAAGCTTCACTTCCATATGTTAGAGCTGGTATCACAATACCATCGAGCAGTGACTTTTTTACTTCCATGCTCACTTCCCTATTTCATATCACTGCTTTCAAAGAACCAGCAACCTTTCTTCCTTTTTTTTTTTTTTTTTTATGTGTCCGACTCTGGGCATAGGCTTCACAGCCTGCTATCATGGCCCAGCAGTCCTCCTACATACCAACACCTCTACATGTCACCGTGTTGTACCCTTCCAAGCATTTCACCCTCCAAGCTTCCATCCTTACTCACCACACTACTCTAGTATTTAAATGCACTCTCATTTTCCATTTCCTCATCATCCAACCTCAATGTACATTCAGTGACTTCATTTTTCTCGAAGGCCATAACTTTACTCTTCCCTACATTCACCTTTAGATTCCGTTTCTTACAACCTCTCCCAAACTCATCCAGTTTCCCTTCGTTTTCTCTTAACAATACAGTATCATCTGCAAACAACAGTACAGGAAGTTTCCAAATGCTGCCCTCTCTCATTAGGGCTGCTCCAACATCCACTGCCCTACCTTGTATCTCTTTTATTACCCCATCCATATACAGACTGAACAACCATGGAGACATGACACATCCCTGTCTCAATCCACCATTCTGACAGAAGAGTTCACTGTTCACTATCACTGTTTAGGTTAATATCAGTGCTAAACAATTAATATTAACCTGAGCAAAGATAACAGATAAGGGATTTATGATAACACTTAGAGTACAGTACAGTACATGATTAACGATGAGATTATACTGTACTTATGTAAATCCTTTGGTATGATGATGAGGATGAGGATCATCATCCGGACCTCCTTTCCCACCCTAGGGCAGGGTGAGGAGTAGCAAAGTCCAGACAGCGTAAGTTGCCCAATCCAATGGGTCACGCTTCCATTCACTCATCATTCAAGCCCCCGGAGTCCTGGCTCTATATGATACACCAAAACCTTTCACCACATTCTGCAGCTTCACATAAACGTATGAGACAGAGTCAATCCAGACGCTGTCACGTTAAAAATGGGTGCCAAATCCTTCATCATGCACTTCTAACAACATTCATCCAGCCAGCTTGGTCTCTTGTCAGTTCCCTAGCCTCACCGACTTACAAACCTCTCTTCCTCACACACTCATCCACCATATCCATCCACCTTCTCCTTGGCCTACCTCGCCTCCTCCCTCCTTCAAATTCGCTCAGATATACCTTTTTCATCACTCTATTGTTATCCATTCTCTTCACATGACCATACCATCTCAGTACACTCTCTTCGATTCTGGTGTCCACAAATTTCCTCAATCTGCATCTTTCAACAATCACATTATTTCGTTTCTTATCCACTCTCAGTACTCCACATACATTCCTCAGCAGTCCCGTCTCCACTGCTCTCACTCTTGAATTTTCATTTTCATGTCACACCATAGTCTCACATCAATATGTTAAAGCTGGCACTAACACTCCTTCATGTATGCCTCATGCAGCAGCAACACTCAAGTCTCTGTTTCTAATCAAAGCCTTCATAGAACCAGCTACTTTCCTTCCTTGTGTCACTCAACTTTCCATGTGTCACTCAACTTTCCACTTCTGCACATTTTCCTCTCTTTTCTATCACTGTACCCAGATATCTGAACTCTCTTATCAATTCCAGTCTCTCTCCATTCACTGTAACATCACACTGGGTCATGTTCTTTCTTGATTACCATCACTTTACTCTTTTCTACATTTACTCTCAAGGCACGACATTCACAGACATTAGCAAAACTCTGCACTAGTCTACCAAGTTCTGATCCTGTATTTGCAAGTAGCACTGCATCATCAGCATACAACAAATCTGAGATATTCCTGCCACCACCATTCATTACCGATGCCATCCCTATCTCCATTGCTCGTGTATTTACTTCTCTCATCACCCCATCCATATGTATATTGAACAACCTTGGAGACATCACACAACCATGCTGCATGCCCACCTTGATGGTGAACCATTCACTTAGATGCCCATTTACCCTTACACATGCCTCACTACCATATAAACACTTGACGGCACCTAGCAGCTTACCATCTACACCATACATGTGCAAAACCTTCCACAATCCATTTCTGTCTACTTTGTCATATGCCTTTTCCAGATTCATAACTGCCATAAACACCATATAGTCCTTTTCACAAGCCTTCTCCACTATCTGTCTCACTGTGAATATTTGATTCACACATCCTCTGTCACTCCTAAAACCATCTTGTTCATCACTCTCTAGGATTTCTGATATCTCTCCTACTTTCTCTATAGTAATTCTTCCATATACCATGTACCTTCCCTACAACTCTTAATAAACTTATGCCATGACAATTCTTGCACCCACTTCACTCATCTTTATTTTGTACAGGGGTATGATGATACCTGTTATTTCATCTTGCAATCTCCAGATTATATTCAACGAAAGAGAGAAAGAAAGATCTCATAGTGATGAAATTAGATGCAATCTTCATTAACTGCTTTGGTATAACTACAACTTAATTCATTTTGCTACCACCAGCACTTATATTCAGCTTAGGAGACTTCTCAAACTGAAGGGGTAAAAAGTGGGACTATGAAAGGACTCTCAGAAAACTAATACAAAAAATATGAGCATACGGGCATAACGCTCCAATCCTATGGAAATGACAGGAAGAAACCTGATTATTTTTGCCCGACTAGAAAAAACTGATGAATAACACTCGAAAAGAACCCTCCAATATGACAAAAACATGGCACAAAGTATAAGCCAGTATTCCCAAGTCATAAATTAAATGATCTGGCCACTTACCCACACTTGATGAGACAAGTAATTTTATTTTCATCCTTTACTTTGTGAGCATACTTCTGAGCCTCAGCTTTGTTCCCATACTTTAGGCAGGCATCAACAAATGGCTGGAGAAAAAAAAAAAAAAATATAAGTAAGTTGTATATACAAATGGTACAATTATAGTGATAAATTAAATCAGTTAAAGCATGTGGAAATATTAATATTCAGTCAATAAGTAATAGCATAATTCAAAATAACTATATGAAGATAAGATGCCCAACTCTAATATTTTTAAAATGGATTTTTTGGCAAGTACTTTACCAATGTCAGTGTTTGAGTGAATTCTTGCAGCAAAAAGTGTATGAAGGATAAGTCTCCATGCCACCAATTTTACAGGGGGAAAAAAAAAAAAATGCCAGTGCGACAGTTGCACATACTCTTGATCTATACCAATGCAATGGGATAATGTCAAAGGCAATGGCATTTCACTTTGTAGGGGCTTTAGTGTCACATGGCTGAGTGGTTAGTACTGCTGACTGCAAAGCTGCAGGCCAATTAGGACCAGGGTTCAAATCCTGGTGCAGGCAACTGGCATCACTTGACTCAGGTGTCCATCCACCCCCTGTGGGTTGGTAGGCAAAAGAAGTACCTTGGGTAACACCTGGGGAGGTAATTGTCGTACCCTGGATGATGCAGTGCCCTTGTATCCCAGAATACTGGGATGAGCACTGCAGCTGAGAACTTCACGATGTCTGCCGCTACCTTTACCTTTTACCTTTACTCATCATCATCCGGACCTCCTATCCCACCCTAGGGCAGGACGAGGGGTAGCAACGTCCAGACAGCCCAAATTTGCCAAATCCACTGGGCCACACTTCCATTCACTCACCATTCAAGCCCCTAGAATCTTGGCTCTATCTGATAAGCCAAAAACATTCATCACGTTCTGTAGCTTCACATAAATGTATCCGAGAGAGTCAATCCGGACATTGTCACATTAGAAACAGGTGCCAAATCCTGATCATGTGCTTCTCCTCACAATATTCATCCAGCCAGCTCAATCTCTTGTCAGTCCTCTAGCCTCACTGACTTCCAAACCTCTTCCTCACACACTCATTTACCACATCCCTCCACCTTCTCCTTGGCCTACCTCGCCTCCTCCCTCCTTCAAAGTCAATCAGATAAACCTTTTCCACCACTCAATTGTTATCAATTCTCTTCACATGACCATACCATCTCAGTACACTCCCTTCGATTCTGATGTCCACAGACTTCCTCACTCCACATCTCTCACGAATCCCATTATTTTGTATCCTATCCATTCTCTGTACATTTCTCAGCAGTCCCACCTCCACTGTTCTCACTCTTGACTTTTCATTTTCATGCCACACCACAGTCTCACATCCGTATGTTAAAGTCGGCACTAACACTCCGTCATGTAAGTCATGTGCAGCTGCAACACTCGAGCCTCTGTTTCTTATCAAGGTCTTCACTGCATCAGCTACTTTTCTTCCTTGTATCACTCTACTTTCCACTTCTTTTCCACATTTTACTCTCTTTGCTATGACTGTACCCAGGTATTTGAACTCTCTCACCAATTCCAGTTTCTCTCCATTCACTGTAACATCACACTGGGAGCCAAGTTCTCACTTGATTACCATCACTTTACTCTTTTCTACATTTACTCTCAAAGCACGACACTTACAGACATCAGCAAAACTGTGCACTAGTCTACCAAGTTCTTGTCCGGTATTTGCAAGTAGTGCTGCATCATCAGCATTAAAATAAAGCTGAGATATTCCATCTATCACCATTCATGACCAATGCCATCCCCCCTCTCCATTACTCGTGTTTTTACTGCTCTCAACACCCCATCCATATATACAGTGAACAACTATAAGGACATCAAACAACCTTGTCGCACACCCACACCGAACGTGAACCATTCACTTAGATGTCCATTTATCCTTACATGTGCTTCACTACCATCATAAAAACTCTTGACAGCACCTAGCAGCTTACCATCTACATTGTACATGTACAAAACCTTCCACAATCCTTCTCTGTCTACTTTTGTATGCTTTTTCCAGATTCATGAATGTCATAAACACCTTATTGTCCTTCTCACAAGCCTTCTCCAATATTTGTCTTACTGCAAATATTCGATCCACACATCCTCTGCCACTCCTAAAGCCAGCCTGTTCATCACTCACCAGGACTTCTGATATCTCTCTTACTTTATAACAATTCCTCCATATACCTTCCCTACCACACTCAATAAACTTATGCCACTATAGTTCTTGTACTCACTTCACTCACCTTTATTTTTGTAGAGGGGTACAATCACAGCCTTTTTCCACTTTGCTGGCACAGTTTCACCCATCCATGCCTTCTTACATATCTCCAACAAGCACTTCATTCTGCTCTCTCCTCTACACTTAATCATCTCTGCATACAGCTCATCAACCCCAGCTGCTTTCCCATTTTCCAGCCGCTTCACAGCGCTCTTCAATTGTGTGAGTGCCACAGTTCCTGGCACTGCATTCCTTCTCTGCACACCCCCAAAACCAATCATGTTTACAGTGGCTCTGCTCTCTCTATTCCCATTCATCAGCCTTTCAAAATATTCTTTCCATCTGGTTCTTACTTCAACCCCATGGGTTAATAATCTACCACCTACACCTTTCACACCTTCAAGTCTCTTTCCACTGTCACTTGTGCATTTCCGCACCTCTTTCCAGAATAACTTCCTATTTTCGGTGTAGTTCGAATTCATTTTTCTTCCTAGATCATCATTTACCTCCTTTCTCCTCTTCACTTGTCTCTTTATGTCCTTCTTGCTCTCAATATATTCAGTCATTTCAACTGAACCACTCTACCCTCGTCATCCCACCA